>JAVTVJ010003192.1:0-73334 GCA_034509425.1 Eopsaltria australis
CTGTGTGCTCATTTAAGATCCAGGCAGATCACAGGACTAATTTGGCAGCCAGTGATTATCGAAGCAAAAGATACTCATGGTGGACAGCAAGATTGAAAAATCTTGCCTGTTCTGACACTGCCAAGGCAAATGTGGTGGGGAGAATGCTTACCTGAAAAGAGGGATCCCCACCACAGAGGGAATGTCATTTAGATGTACAAAGATCTAAAAGAAGGGAAAAAAACCCTCGATAGTTTAAAGTCTCAAACTGACACGACAGCAGCTTTAACTCCTTTACACCAGGAACAGATGCTTCTACAAACTTCCAATCTCAGTTCCTAAGAACAAAAATGCATACTATAAAGCATAACAATTAACTGGAAGAAATCCCACCAGATCATCTGAATGCCACTTTAATGACGATTTAATACTTAAGCAAGCTGAAGGCGATTTTGTCCGCCAGGAATCCATCAGGAAGCACTTGGATTTCTAAGGGGGTTTCTTTTTCCTTAACACAGCATGGGAATTTTTAGTTACAAATACATTTTCTACAAGCGGGAGAATATTGTTCACTGTATACTATCAACAAAAGAAATCAATAAAAAACCCCCAACGTAACAAAGAACCCCAAACAAACACAAAAAAATCAATCAAACAAAAAACCCAAAGCAACCACCACCAAAGGAACCGAAACAAGCGAAAAAACCCCACCATTACCCACACTAGTGCCACTAAGGGGCTATTCAGATACAAGTTAGCCATAAGTAATCCTTCCAAAAACGCAGGCAGCTAAAAATTGTTCAGCGGTCCCACAGAGAGCATGGCAAAAGAAGAGCGAGCTCCCCAGCAGGTCCTGCGTGACTGCAACCCCTGCCCCCAGAAAGCACAAAGGGAAACACGACGCCGTTGGAGAAATCCCTGTCGTCAGCACTTCAATAGTTTCAGAGCAAAATTCTGAGCAAGAACAGGAGCCCCATAGGAGCCTCAACAAAGCTGTACATAATGCTCAGTGCAGGAAAACCAGTGCCAGTAAATAAACCCAAGGGCTTCTGCAGGTCTCGGATCTCTCAGCATCAGTGCTGAGCAGCTTCCACCAGCCAAGCGCAGGAATGGAGAAACAGCTTGCCGAGAGCAGGGAGTCCTTTGGAAGGTCTCCAGGCAGCTGCACCAGCAAGGGTGCACACAAAGCAAGCTCTTTGTCACGGACAGGGCCCAGGGGGAGGCTCTTCCACAAACAGCATTCTCAAGTCCAGCTCCTTGAGAACACACCCTTGCTGCCTGCTCACTTCCCTTCCAGAGGCTACAGATGCCCCATGGCTCAGGTAATTTCCATTGTCACACAGTCAGAGTCCAGCAGTCTGTAAGGGTTTTGGATCCTGCAATACCTTCTCTATGGATCCCTCCCCTCCCTTGCAGGCCCGTGCAGCCAGGCTGGTGTTTATTCCAGAGCTCTGGAAAGCACACTCACACAGGGGCCACATTCACGCCTTGCTCAGCGCTACCAGCTGATTTCCAGTTACATTCAGCAGCACAAAGACCAGCAGGGAGAGGCCACGGTCCCATGTGCAAAGGGAGCAGAGAACTAAACAAAAGGTGTCAGGGGTGATTCTGGAAGCATCAAGTGGCAGATGAGCAGCACTACCTTCAGGTCAGGGTCCCGCAGATCAGCACGCCACCCGCACTGCTTCACAAGTGCTATGCCAATGGCTCTCCCAATCTCCTGCAAGGGGGAAGAACAGTCACAGCCAATAAAAAAGCCCAGAACTCAGAAAACCACAGATCACAGCCTTGGATGCACTGCCCTCAGAAATCCCTGGGAAAGGAAAGACTCTATGCCTATGGGAACGACTCACACAATTCACACCAGAGGAGGTACAACAGGGCAGAGCAGGTGAGTGAGGGGCAAAGCAAACACACCCCATGGCAAACAACCAACGCTCAACTGGGGTGAGAGAAGCTAACGTTCAAGTCTTGACCAAGTCACAACAAAAGATTCACTTGAGCTGGACTTGGTCCTTGTGGGTCACTTCCAACTCAGATTATTCTGTGACTGCTTCCATTTTGGGATTCTTAATCACATGCACAAAATACTTCCAATGGCTCTAAGGCAGATTACCCTACAGAAAACCTGCAAATGCACAACTGCAACTCAGAATTTTAATGCTTTCATTACGCCTAGAAAGCTCTGATTACCTTCAGAGCATAAGTGCAAACACAGCACAAATTTAGGCAAACACTCCTGTAGGGTGTCTCACCCCACCAAAGTACTAGCTTTAGTAGGAAAAAGAATCTACTGTTACCTTCAAGTAACAGAAACCTGAACGGATGGGAAGAGGGCTGGATGGAATGGATCCCTGGAGGTCTGTATACCACCACTCTTTTCCAAGGACCAAGCTCCACTTCTCCCAAGACTCATCCCAGGGCTGCATTCCTGAAGAACAAGTTCTCCCCAATACTCAACCAGAGGCAACTGAAGTTCTGGCTTTTACCCCTTCTTCTAGACTGCCTGCCACAACTGAGAGGAGTCTGGCTCCACAGTCCTTGCAATGGCCCTTTAAAGTAGCTGCAAACTTATCCGACCACTCCTCAGCCTCCACAGGCCCAGAAACCTGAAACTCTTACCTTTGCTTATCGTCAATAAAAGGTACTGATTTGAAAAACATTAAGTGTAATAGTGCACATAAATTAAAAACAGTTTCCACTTGTTTAAGGTGAATGCAGGTTAAGGGCTTTTTGAGAAAATACAGAAAAAGCTTACATCAGTTTATTATGCCAGAACACACAACACAACTACATGTCTCTGTTCATCTTTGCTAAATTCTTTTTAAAACATGGATACCTCAGCATACCTGTGAAGTCAGTATTTTGGCAATTGCTCCACTACAACGACAAGACACTCTGAAACTGAAACTAAACTTCTCAGTCACAGTAGGATTCTCTCCACTGCCTTTGGAAGGGAATTCTGAGGAAGTCTGGCTCTCAATCCAGCACTCCTTACTGCTCACTCTCTCTGGTGCCACGCACGTCTCTCCAGCTTCCACCTGACATTCCTCAGACACAACTGCTCTCACTTGTTCCACTTTCTGCCTTTTACTTGCAGTATTTGTCTCTTCTTCTGACTTTCTCTTCAGAGCCAATGCATTTTCTTGAAAGACATCATCTGTTTTCCCCTCATGTCCATGAAGCTTTCTCCAAACAGAGATAATATCCAGCCAGTATTTCGCTTCCTCCATGACAAGGCTTTTAATCTCATGCAGAATTTTCCCTGGAAGAAAAACAGCAGTTTTTCAGCCTCGGCATTTCATTTCCCTATGGACTGAGAACAGCTGTTAACAGCGACTGTGCTCAGATTTCATTAATGTGTGAGTCCAGACACCAACAGCTGACACCACAGGCACAGCTGAGCTCTCAGCACCCACACACCCACCAGAAGCCAAACAGGTACCCCTCTGATTACAAGCTCTGCACAACCAAGATTAAATCACACAAGGGTTGAAATCTGCACAAGAACTCAGTAGCTCTAGAAAACCAGACCACCTGCGAGAGTAGCTCCCAGGAACAGAGGACCAGCCTACCCAGAAAGCACTTGGCCCAGGATTAAGAGATGCAGGATCTGGATACTGTATACTAGCAACAAAATAAATAAATACAAATGAAAAAAAAAAAAAAAACCCAACGAAACAAAAAACCCCAAACAAACAATAAGTCAATCAAACAAAAAAACCCAAACCAAACACCATCAAAGAAACCAAAACCAAAACCAACAAAAAACCACCACCATTACCCACACTAGTGCCACGAAGGGGCAATTCAGACAAAGTTATGCATAAGTAATCCTTTCCAAAACTGAAAGACAGACACAAACATGAATTACTTGGAGTCATCTCAGGAAAAAACAAGTTTATTCTTTCAGAAATAAAATTTCTGCTTACCATTCATCACTCTGCCTTCAGTCCCGCAACACACACTTACACTTACACATGTGGGCAGTCCTAAGCTAGCTACAAGAAGGCATGAGGAACAGAGAGGCCAATTCACTTAAATACCTCAAAGCTAGTCAAGAAAAAAGAATAAAGGTCTTTCTAGTTCTCACTTAAAATTTTAGAATCATGATCAAATTTGATCCTTAAAGCTTAAGGTAATCTCCCAAATAAAAACCCACCAGCAGGCAGATATCAATCCATCAAATTTGAAATTCTCATTCCAACACTGACAGAAAGGATGACCCAAGTAGCTGAGACTTAGAAGGAAGCTGTGTACTTAACAGTACCTTGACACAGGATATAGGTCGGGATTCACCTTGCTTAACAGAAAATAAGACTTATTATTACAATAAACACAAGAGATCCAGAACTGAACTTTGGTTTTCGAGTGAGGTGTTTGCTCTTCTCTTTTTTGAGACAGAGCAGGGGGAGAGAGTCTCAAAAATACATATACACAATCAGTGCTGGCAGAATATAGGCTGGAAGGTAGCTATTGAAAACAATTTGAAAGCCCTTTTCAGGTTAAAAAAATGTTGAAAACACACGAGTGAAAGACACTTCAGAATCGATTCCTGTCAATCAGAACTACAGCCATTAGTAAAAAAATAAACACCTCATATTTTATAACAGGACTCCAACCGAGGCTTCCCGTTCCCGCGCAGGCCGTGTCCGGGCCGTACCTCTGCTCCCGGACACCGGCAGCAGGCTGTGCTTCTACAGCAGCAGGAACAGGCGCTCCCCCGACCGCAGCTTCCGCAGCTCGCCCGGCCCCGCCGCCGCCCTGAAGAACACTTTTCCCGAGACGCAGTCCACCTGCGGGGAGAACACACGTCGGACCCGGCCGGGAGGCCTCGGGTGAGCCCCGCGTCCCGCAACCCCAGCGCCCCGCGGGTGACCGGCGCCCGCCTCCGACCCCGACCGAGCCCAGCCCCCGGGTGGCGGCACAACCCAGGCCATGCTCGCCGGGCTCCGGGGCGCGCAGAGCACGCGGCCGTGGCCCCCGCTGAGCCGAGCCGGACCGGACCGGACCGCCCGGGTGGCACCGGCCCCGGCTCCCCGCTCACCCGGACCGGACCGCCCGGGTGGCACCGGCCCCGGCTCCCGGCCCCCCGCTCACCCGGACCGGACCGGCCCCGGCCCCCCCGCTCACCTCCGTGGCGCCGAGCCGCGCCCGCACCTCCCGCGCCAGGAAAGGCTCCATCCCGCGGCCCGCGCTGCAGAAGAAGCGCCCGGGCTCCGCCGCCGCCATCTTGAGGAGGCGGCGCCTGCGCGGCGGGGCCGCCTCGGGGGCGGGGCCCCGGCACGGACTGGCGGGCCCGGCCGCGGAGAACGGCGTTTAAAAGCGCTGCTTTTTGTATTGTTTCCTATGTTTTATTTTATTTAGCCTTTGGATACCCAACCCTTACGTGCTGTTTGTGGAGGACAAACGAATTTTCCACGCGGAAATGCACAAGACACTTGTCACCAACTGCTCAGCGGGGCGGGCTCAGGCACTCGAAATGGCTTTATTCTCTGTACGATCGGTCCCGTGTAGCGATGACTGTAAATAGATAACACAGATACATACAGTACATGCGATTGTTTTCATTGGAAATTTAGAAGTGAAAAAAATATTTGCCATTGTAATTCTACACAAACACTTCGGTAGGAAGTTCCAGCTGCCGTTTTGGCATGACCAGCAACTTCAGAGGAAAAAGGACAGGCAAATAGATCAGCTCTAAACTCTACTTCGTAGTAAATGACAGAGGAAAGATACCGGCCAGCAGAATACCGAGGATCTGAATTCAGTACAGTAGTATTTATTTCTTCAAGGAAAAGAAGAAAAATCTTGCAAAAAATAAAAGCTAGGAGCTTGAATTATGTAACTAAGACAAACCACGTATGTTACAGCCTTTTCTTCAGATGTTTGTAAACAATAGGCTTACGGTTTTAGGGAAAGAAAATAAAGTTCTTGAGTTGGTCCTTGCACCCTTCACACACAAACAGCACTGTAAAGGTGCAAGGACCTCAGCAAACACCTGCATTTCACGCTTAATAGCTTAAGCATGCATTTTGTAGAGTTTTTGTATGGTACGTGCTCTGTTTATAAAGGCTACTGTGCAAAAAAGATTCTCAGCCACTGAAGGTGTTTCTGTAATTCTCTAACAATTACTAGTAACATTCCTAAAGCTTAGCAGGCCTGTGTGAGATTACTGAAAAAAGAAATCATCCTTGTGGTTCACCCTCAATGCCGTACTCAGGCCCTGTACCCTGCACTGACAAACGAGAGAACGCTGGCAGCAGCCTACGTGGCCAACAGTGTTGAGAAACGAGCTAAAATGCATTGCAGTTTACTTCAAAATACATAAATATTTTTAAATGGCACAAAGCTTGGTACAGGTGCATCTGACAGCACAAACACAAAAATATGAGGCACCAGTCATTCAGGCCAGATCTATTTTTATGTATCTTGCAATCACTGCCTTAATTTCTGTTGTCAGATAAATGCTACGGCTTGCCAGCCTGTAAGAAAAATCAAAGTCAAAACAATTCTGGAGCTTTTTCATTATCAGACCACTGTAATTTCCCTACAGTTTATGTTTTGAGCTTCCACTCCTGAAACTGCTTAAATTATTTTATTTTTAAAAATACAATCATTAATTTTCTTTTTCAAGATTTGAGACTCGATTGTAGGAAACAGTTAAAACTGTATAATGTATATTGGAACAATAACTATCAATGTTTGAGTATTTTAACAGTGTTTGAAATTGTAATAAGGCCTGTCAGGAACACTGTTATTGCTATTCAGGGACTTAAAAATCAAACAAACCTGAAGGCACAGACAAAACTGTTTGAGTAGGGAAATTAAGCAAATAGAAACCAGCATTCTGCCTAGAATTTATCCTTTTGCATTTGAACGCTCTTCAAGTTATTGACAGCTTTCTCTTCCAGGCAAGCATGATGACATTCACTTGGAGATATGGATTTAAGTGACTAACTGTGAGGGACACAGCTTTTCAACTCTGGTAATTCTTCGGACATGCCAGATGCTCCACCTGGAAAATATCTGCTTTTTCAGGGTTTGAGTCATGCATCCTGAGTAAATGAGAACAGAAAAAATGCTGGTTTGTATAAACTGACAGTTAACAAAAATGCAGACTAGATGAAGAAACTGGGGTTTTTTTCCCTACTAGAGTAAAACTAGGCATCATCAAGTCTACAAAAGCAGTATATTTGAGGTTAGTATCCAGAGTTTTGCTGCTTATCTTGCAATACAGAATGGTTTTCCTTTACGCAGTGGTTACTATTTCATTGCGTATACTAAAAAGTTGTGGGGACGGTGGATGGTGTGACAGCCCCTCTCCCCAGGCCAGGTTTTGCAGTGCAAGGCACTGCCCTTGTTCTGCAGAGGGCCTGACTCAAGACCTTGGGAAGCCCTAAGGCAGAGCTCATGGCTATGCTCGGGGCCAGCACACGTCTGGCACTACATGAATTTGCCTTTTGCAGAGTTCCCTAGCAGTAGTGCAGCTGCAGCAGGTTCTGTGCTGAGCTCAGCACATGCCACCTGGAAAATAAAGACAGAATCCTGGACCTGTAGCCTTGTTCCTGATTTTATTTTGCCATTCTACCATCAGCGATGTGCTAGGGTGAGACGAGTGATGGCAGCGTGTCATGTGCATGGGCTGGGAGCCCCGGGCTCGCTGTGCCGTCACAGATGTCCCACGGATGGACACTGCACTGCCTGCACTGTGTCGGAAGCCGCGGCAGCCCCGGCACTGCCCACGCGTTGTTGCCTGAGGAGCCTGGTGTGTCACTCACCCGCACAACCTTCCACAGGGCCCCCCACACCTCCTGGTTGCCAAGGCTGTACATGAGGGGGTTGAGCATGGGGGTGACGATGCAGTACGACGTGGAGAGCAGTGTGTCGGCTGCCAGTGAGTTAGCCCGAGCTGGGCCGGTTGTAGTTCAGGTTAGCCGTCACAAAGTACAGAGTGACCACGAGCAGGTGGGCAGAGCAGATGGAGAAGGCCTTGCACCAGCTGGTGGCCAGTGGCATCCCAAGGATGGTGGCCAGGATGCAAGGGTAGATTATGACAAGCAGGAAGGGACTGAGTCCCACAGAGATGCTGGAGACATGGAGGGCCAGCTCGCCGGGGCGGGCGTTGCTGCAGGCGGCCCCCAGCAGTGGCGGCACATCGCAGAGGATGCGCTGGAGCCGGGCCACCAGGAGGGCGGGCACGGCTGAGTCCAGCAGCCCCCAGAGCCAGCAGCCACTGGCAGCCATGGCACAGGTGCCACGGCTCAGGGCCTGGGCCACATCCATCAGCACAGAATGCCTTGGGCTGGGAGGGACCATAAAGCTCACCCAGCTCCATGCCCCTGCCATGAACAGGGATGTCACCCACTACACCAGGCTGCTCCAGGCCCATCCAGCTTGGCCCAGTAAACTGCCAGGGATAGGGAAAACACCACTGGAAAAGTGAAAAATCACTTACTGGGTATTTACAAAGAGGGGAAAAAGAAAATGGAAAAAAAAACAAAACAAAACAAACCCACCCTGATAAGAGCCCTCAAAGCAGAGCTGCCTGTGACATTCCATAAGGCTTCCTCAGAGACCAACAGTCAGTTTCGACACTGTCTCCTGCATCAAACACCAAGTGTTTCAATCTCAGGTCTCTGATAAAGTTCGCTGGACAGCTTTAGATTTGCACAATAAACCCTCTGTCTGGGGCAAGGGGCTGTGCTCAGGTACAGCCTCAGGGCCAGGGCAATGTCAAGGTGACACCCAGCAGGTACCAGAATCACGGTGGCTGTGAGGTGGTGTCACTCGGAGACAACCCTGCTGTCAGAGTTCTCTGCACTGGCAATGTTCAAAGGGCCCTTTTCCCAAATGTAACCATTGTAAGTGAGTGGGAAAAAAATACCGAAACTTTAAAAATGGCTAACGTGAGCCAGGAATTATCAGTTAATGACATTCCCAAGGAATATCCAAAAAGGAAAGTGCAACATAAAAGAAGAAAGGTGAAAAATAGTAAAGTTTAATAGTTACAAGAAAAACATACAAATTTGTGCAAAACCTCTGAGAATCAATAAAACAACGGATGAAATATCAATAAAGTATCAACAACACTGGGAACAGCAGTCCTCAGACCTGTGGGAAGACACACAGGATCCTGAGCAGATCCACTCTGGACACTGCTGAGGACAGGGACAGCAGTGATGTCCCGTAGATCCCTGGATCTGTACCTAGAACAGAACAATGACCATTTGATCCCAGACAGGAGGAGGAGGGATACAAAAATGGATGAGTTTAACCATGGCAGTTCTGGGCAGTGCTTTTCACAACAGAGCATTGTCAGTCACAACCCAACACCTCAGAGCGTTCTGGAAGCACCAGAGAGTCCCTGCCTTGGGTCTGTGATGTACCAGGGCACTGGTGAATCTCAGCTCAACTTTCCTGCCCTGAGCACAGCACAGCACACCTTCCCCGGCCTGAGCATTTGGGACTTCCCAAAGGAAATTCCCTCTGTACAGCAAGGCACTGTAACTAAAATGGCAGCACTGTAAGGAGCCCGTAGGGAGACAGCATAAATGGACTGAAAGCCTATCCAGAAATACTTCTCACATGGCATCACAGAGAGAAACATAGATCAGACAGCCAGGACCTGGCTCTGTACCTCCCAGCCAAGCCCTGCTTCACCACCCTGCCATCATTCCATCACATATCTGGGTAATTCAATGGCTTTTTCCATCCCATTTCCCAAGGACACGGAACTGCCCCGGTGCCCACTGAGGCCACGGACACTGAGGGCTCCAAGGGGTCTCACATGAAGAGCTATTGGCAAAGCTCCTCATCTCCCAGCCCAGCTGCAGGTGAATGAGGACAGGACAGTTCATCTTGCCCTGCTGATGCCTTTCTTCATGCTCTTTTTCCTTCTTTTCTCCCTAAGGCACTGTGGGAACAGCCAGCAGGGAGAACCTGAGGCTTCCCATCTGCAAACCCAGGCCAATCCCCTCTGGAAAAAGCAACCCATCCTTCACCTGGCCCTTGACCAACTCACCTGTCTTGTTCACACCCAAACAAACTCAGGGGGCCAGTGAGCTGCATGGCCAGACTCAGTCAGCACGAGCATTGTTGGGGGAATTCCTCCTACAGCACCCCAGCATTTGCCTGTTACACCAATAATGTGATCCCAGGTAGCACAACGTGCACGAGGCTTTCCCTCTCCCACACTCCCTAAAACACAGCACAGCTCTGTGTCTGGTGCCCCAAGGGAGTGCCCACAGGTGCTGCTGGTCAGCAAACCAAGCCCTAGCACGGATAACTCAGGTCACCTCTGCCTCCTGTGCCCTGAGCACACGGTGCACGCGCTCCTCGGCGCTGTAGTACAGCTGCCCGCGGCGGAGCTGGGGCTCGTCCTGCTCGTACCAGCGCTGCTCATTGAACTCAGGAAAGAAAAAGGCAATTTCTCTGCTGGCTGAGGCAGGTGAGTCTGTCAAAAGAAAAGGAAAGGCAATGAGAGAAGAGATGCCAGTCTGCCACCACAAACAGGTGCTGGCCTCCAAAGGCACCTGGCTAGGCTGCACCTCACCAGGTGTGCGTGAGGTCTGCGGAAGGGAACAAATCATTCCCTTGGAGCCCCAAAACTAAAGCAAAGGCAGATAAAGCACCATCACTCCTGCCTTCCCAAGCACCATGCAAGAATGCAGGCCTACCTGAGCCATGGGTCGTGTTCCTGGTGTCTGTGAGGCCGTAGGCACCTCGGATGGAGTCTGGGTCGCTGTGTCGGGCTCGGAACACTTTAGTGGGTCCCATCAAGGATCTCCAGAGAGGGACAGCATTCTCATGGGCCAGGATGTAAGCCCACATGGGGCCACTGGGGCAAGGGCCCAGGAACAGCAGGAGAAAAGATTAAGAAGAGCTTGTTACAAACAGGTTATTCGTCCTTACAAACCTGCACAGTACAGCTGTCATGGGCTGCTACGCTGGGCCCTGGCCTGCCCTGCCAGCCCATGGAGAGGAGTACCGTCCTGCCATGGCACCGAGACCACGGCGTTGGCACTGGTGACCTACTCCAAACGATGACCTCCACCACCTTCGGGGGTGCCACCCACCAGGTACCACTGCTGTCACAGTAGGGCAGGATCCCGACACTCCTCCCCCCGCGGCCAGAGCCTCCGACCTCTGCACATCCCAGCGAGCCCCTTCACACACGGGCCACCTGCACACCCGCGCCAGGTACCTGGCCATGAACTCCACCAGCCGCCGGTAGAAGAAACGCCCTACGGAGAGACATGGACAGAGTCGGCACCGGCCCACGGGCACCGGCCCGTCAGCATCGCTCTCCAGCAGCCCCTGAGCCCTGCTCGTACCTGCGTGCTCCCGGTAGAAGCGGCGGCTCTGCTCCGGGCCGCACCGCAGCTCCTTGGCGCGGACAATGAGGAACCGGTGACGGAGGATGGCGGCGTGCACGGCCTGCGGGAAGGCGCGGCGCTGGGAGGCGGCGGGAGGGCGAGCCGAGCGAGGCCTGCTGTGCCTTCTCGCTGTGCCCTCTCCCTCTCCTCTCCAGCCCAGCCCAGCCCAACCCAGCCCAGCCCAGCCCTGCCCGGCCCTGCTCTGCCGTCGCTCACCTCGCGCACGAGCGGATGGGCCGCAGCGTCCGGCTTGAGCAGCGCCAGGGTCAGCTGCAGCCGCCGCGGGGCCGCCATGGCCTGGCCGCACACAGGGGCAGGGCCAAAGCGGGGCCGGGACGAGGCGGGGCCGGGATGGGGCGGGGCCGGGCCGGGATGGGGCAGGGCCAAAGCGGGGCCGGGATGGGGCGGGGCCCGGATAGGGCGGGGCCGGAATGGGGCGGGGCCGGGATGGGGCGGGGCCGGGCCGGGATGGGGCAGGGCCAAAGCGGGGCCGGGATGAGGCGGGGCCGGGATGGGGCGGGGCCGGGATGGGGCAGGGCCGGGCCGCGTCGCGCGGCAGCGGGGACGCGCAGGCGCTGCCATGGCGACGGCAGCGGAGGCGCACGGCCGGGACGGGGCCGGGCAGGAAGCCCCGGATGGGTCCCGGGATGAGGCCGCGGCCGGCGCTGAGGAGACGGTGAAGATCATCTGCCTGGGCGACAGCGCCGTGGGCAAGTCCAAGTGCGTGAGGCGCGGGGGGCCCCGCGGGGACGGGCGGGGGCAGCGGCGGGGCCCGCGGGCTCACGGCGGCGCGTGGTCTCTCCGCAGGCTGCTGGAGCGGTTCCTGCTCGACGGCTTGTATCCTTGGGCGCGGGGAGCGGGGAGCGGGGAGCGGGGAGCGGTGCGGGCACGACGGACGGCGCTGTCGGCCTGGCCCGGTGGTCGCGGCGGAGCGGGGTCTGCGCCTCTCGGTGGGCTCCTTAACGCGCCGCAGCCGCCCCCAGCAGGTCTCCACGTTCGCCCTGACGCTGTACCAGCACCGCGCCCGCGTGGGCGGGCAGGAGGTCCGCGTGGGTGAGTGGGGCCGGCCCGGAGGGCATGGGGTGTTCCCGCGGACAGGCGGTGCCATGGCAGGGGGAACAGCTGGGAAGTGGAGACCTTGGTCTGGGTCTTGCTTAGGTGTTTTGATAGACTACAACATCGTGACAAACCTGGTGCCCTTCTGTGACGGGGCTGCAGCATTGGTGGATGGGGCAAAGTGACTGCCGTCATCCCCCTGGACTTGGCAAAGTGTTAGGCACTGTCCCCACGATGTCCTGACTTCTGAACTGGAGAGACAGGGATTGGTGGATGGGTGGACAGTTAGGGGATGAAGAATGGTCTGGATGACCGCATGGAGTCACTGGTCATGGCTTGTTGTCCTTGTGGAGACCTGGAAAAGTGGTGCCCCTCAGGGTCAGGGTTGGGACTGACACTGTTCAATATCTTTGTTGTGACACAGACAGTGAATGCAAATGTGGTCTGATGGGGACCTGCCTGTATTTGGGCAGTTTAAGAAAGTCACTGAGCCGCAGCTGACCATCACTGGGTCAGAAATCAGCAGTGTCCGGCAGTTTCTGCAGTTTTAGGTAGTTTCTCAATGTCATCCCTAGTGACAGAGTGCCAGACATTGCTACTGCTCTTTGCACTTTTGCCTGTCTTGGTCCTGCTGTTCCATACAACTCGTGTCACTGGTAGCTTCTCCTTTGTTGATGGCCAGTTCCAGCACAGCCCACAGCTGAGTCCAGCTAAGGAAAGGTCCCAGTTTGGCACAATTTCTTAACCCTATAGTGTTTCAGATTGGTGAGGTGAAACCCAATTTGTGTTCCTGAGCAGGTGGGCTGGGCTTTGCCTGCTGGGTGTAAGTTGTGAGAAAAACAGAACTTGGTGAGTTGTGTCGTTCTGAGCTGGTTTTGTGTTGCAGACTTCTGGGACACGGCAGGCCAGGAGCGGTTCCGGAGCATGCACGCCTCCTACTACCACCAGGCCCACGCCTGCATCATGGTAAGGGGGTCTCAGCTGGAATCCGTGGGATTTGGGCTCAGAATGGTCTCACTGACACTTGGCCTTTGTGTTACTTTCATGGTTACACTGCTGTGTGTTCCTTGTCTCTTCCGGTGGTTTAAAAAACTTTCCTAGATTATTCTTTCTTCTCTCACCAGATAAACCCCTTGTAGATGGACCTGGTTAGCTCTGGTCTGTCTCTCCTGGTAACACTTTCCTCTATCCCCTAGCTCTGCTGTCGTCTCAGTGTCCTCATGTTTGCCCCTGTTCCCAGTTTCGTTGGTTCCTTACCTGCTCAGAGCTCCTGGTTTGTCCTGTTGCTCTCACTTTCCACTGTTCTTCACCACCTGGGAGCACCAGTCATTTTCACTGGTGGTTTAGTTGTCAGAACAGAGGAGGCCACATCTGACCCTGCTTGGCACAAACTGCTCCCAGTGCTAGCTCCCTGTGTGGGTGGCAGGGACTTGCACAGGACACAGTGACAGTGTAAAGGACATCAAGGAGCTGTTTCGTGCTGGCTGGGTTTGGGTATACTGTCCCTTTCACCCTTTCTAATAACACCCAGTTACCTGTGTCTTGTCTTCCTGGAAACATTCTGGATTCTATTCTTGTGTTGGTTGGAGCTGTCCTGGGTTGGCTTCACAGATTGGTCAGAGCAGTCCTGGGTCAGTCAGAGCTGTCCTCAGCTGGCCCTGGGCTAGGTGGCTCTCTTTTGGAAGGTGTTTGATGTGCAGCGGAAGGTCACCTACAAGAACCTAAGCAGCTGGTACAAGGAGCTGAGGGAATTCCGCCCAGAGATTCCCTGCATTGTAGTGGCCAACAAGATCGATGGTGAGTGTTACCTTCTGCTGCCAACTTTCCAGGGTTGCAGTGGGATTTGCTTCTGTCCTGAGAACCAATGCTCCTTGTCTGTTGGGTCCAGTGGATTTCCTCAGTCCCCCAGGGCTGGGTTCTGTGCTGACCTCACCTGCTGTCATACAGGTGCTCGTCCTGCAATACCAGCAATTAAAAGTGCAATTTTGATCCATTTCGGTTTTATTCAAGTGATGTTCTTCCAATTCTCTCCTTACCACACTGCCTATTCTATCCAGCAAGAACCCAAAAGTGATTGGAGCAGCACCTGGTCAAAAATGACAGAAAAAGGAGGCCAAAGCTGTTCTGTGGCTTCCCTGGATCAGTCAGGGATGGCTTTGGTGCTGCTCCTTCAGCCTGCAGACTCCCCTGTGCTGAAGTGTCTCAATGTACCTGCTGACAAAACTGTTCACCTGGCTCTGCAGGAGGCTGGGAGGTTCCCTCCCATGGGGAATGCCAGCCAGCCCTGTGTGATTGCTGTCACTGGGGCTGTGGCTTGTCTGGGTCAGCAGTGGCTGACGTGTCACACAGAAGACACCCACCTTCTACACCTCCTGCCATGTCTGACTGACCACGTCTTCTTTGTCTGCCTCAGCGGATATGAATGTGACCCAGAAAAGCTTCAATTTTGCCCGGAAGTTCAGTTTGCCCTTTTACTTCGTGTCTGCTGCTGATGGCACCAACGTGGTGAAGGTGAGATGGGCGTTTGACTGCTGGACTTGTTGTCCATGAGGCCCCTTGGCAGCCCAGGGACACAGGGGCTGCTGTGGGCACAGAGAGCAGGAAACAGTCCATCGTTTCGGCTCCATGTGAGAGGCTGGTGGCTATGGAGAGTTGCAGAGGGTTTTTTTTCCCTTGAGATGTGGGAACAGTCTCCATCTGCTACAGAAACCCAATGCCCATGTGCCCCATCCTGTGAGTGACAGGCCTTATCCTTCCCACCAGCTCTTCAACGACGCCATCAGACTGGCCGTGGCTTACAAACAGCACTCGGGAGACTTCATGGACGAGGTCCTGCGGGAGCTGGAGGTAAGGAAGGCTCTGTCCCTGCTCAGTCCTCAGTCCTGCTCTTTTTCCCCTGTGGCAAAGGGGGGAAACTCTGCAGCACGGGAAGCTTTGCCCTCTGCTGGTGATCCTGGGGGCTTTCTTGGTGTGCTGCTCACATCTGGGCTGGGAGGGGGGAAGGGGGAACCATCAGAAGGGCTCTCACTGCCCTAGGCAGGGTCTAAAAGAGCCACAGCAGATACAGTTATTGCAGTCTCTGTCACTTCTCAGCAGTTCCTTGTCCTGCTCCTTTCCAGAGCTTTGACCTGCAGAACACAAGCAAGGATTTATCTGATAAAGGGAAGAGCTGCACTGAAGAGGAGCCCTCATCTGCCTAGGCCTGGACGCTGAGCCTGGTTTTCCCTTGGCTCTGGATTTCTGGGGTCTGCACAGAGAACAGTGATGTTTCTCATGCCCTAAAGCTGTAGTGATGGGCAGCTGGGCCTCTTCCCTTCTTGTGGAAGCCTATCTGGGCAGGATCTTCGTTGGCTCAGCCCTCACTGCTGCACATTTCACTCAGGGGAGGGATTGGAGAATCCACATGATTCCACATGGATCATCACTCATTCCTACTGCTCCTTCAGGACAGAGCTGGCTAGGAGAGGTGAGCCATCTTGGACCTGCAGGAAGGATCCTGCCCAGATGCTATAGTGGTACCTGCACAGAAAGCAAACACTAAAGGATATTTTTTACAAAGCTATGAGATGGCATCCTCCCTGCACTGCTGCTGTAGAGGCAGGTTCCAGGTGGTACAAGGCCATGGGCCAGCAATGCCTGCTCACAGCTGAGCCAGTGCTGCCTCTGTCTACCCATGACCTCTGCTGCAACATCCCTGGGCACCCGTCCCCGTTCTGCCCCAGAACAGCCAGATCCCATGGGCTGCAGAGTGCAGGAGGTTTCTCCTTCCAGGTCCCGATAGCTGACACAGGTAGGTTCACACCATGGGCTGGTTCTGTCCCAGCTGTTGGATGTGGCCATGGCTCTTGTCCGTGTGTGTCTGTGCATGTGTGCACAAGATGCTGCATTCCAGAGAGCTGGATACACACACACACTTAGTCGTGGAGTCATGGAATGGTTTGGTTTGAAAGGAACCTTAAAGGTCGTCTCATTCCACCCCCTCCCTTGGGCAGGGACACCTTTCACTATCCCAGCTTGCTCCAAGCCCCGTCCAACCTAGCCTTGGACACTTCCAGCAATGAGGCAGCCACAGCTTCCCTGGGCACCCTGTGCCAGGACCTCACCACCCCCTGGGTAAAAACTCCTTCCCAACACCTCATCCAAATCTCCCCCCCTCTAGATTTAAGCCATTCCTCCTTGTCCTGTCATGACCTGCCCATGCAAAAAGCCGCTCTCCCCCATTATTATAACCTGCTTTGGGCACTGGAAGGGGCACTGAGGTTTCCCTGGAGCCCTCTCCAGGCTGAAGAATGAATGTGAACAGCACAGCAGAGGGACAGACAGAGCAGGGACTCTCCAAGCCCATGGGTGCACTGAGCAGGGCTGAAAACACAGTTAATGGTGAACACAGAAACTTTACTTCAACACCTCAGTCACGTCAGCATCGGTGTGGCCACAGCAGAGCAGCATGGGCAGGAGAGAGAAGGCTCTGGCCCCAAGACTACCTTTGGCCCAGCAGGAAATGCTGTGCTCCACTGTAGCCCTGGATCCTGCTCATCTCGCTGCTGCTCAAGCCTTTTTGTCCTTCAGAAACTGCAGGAACTCCTGCAGCAGACTCCAGAAATGCACCAGGATCTGGTGTGGGAATGCCAAGGGCATTGATGCACCTGAGGATGTCACCACTGGTCTCTGGCTGTACTCAGGGGTCAAGTTGACAGATTCCTCTAGGGCTGGTTTCAGACGCTGCTCAGGGGCTGAGGTGACGACTGGCTCTGGTGCTGGACCGGCTCTTTCTGCTGGGCTCAGGCCTGTCTCGAGCAGGATCCAGTTGTAGAAGTGCTGAGTGGAGGTGTAGATCCCAGGGTGCCTGGCTCTGTCACAGCCTCTTCCCCAGCTGTTCATTCCCACCAGCCAGAAGTAGTCAGCTCTGTTGTCCTTGCAGACCAGGGGACCCCCGCTGTCCCCCTGTGCCAGGAGAGAGGGCTCAGGGGCTGTGGGGGGCTGCTGCCAGCAGCAGGATTGGCCCCTCTCTCCCTAGCCCAGGGCTGGCTCCTCTCTCCCAGCCCCTGCCAGGTCCACATTCCCAGCACAGGAAGGCTCTGCTCAGGGGTTGGAGCCTCCAGGCTCTCAGCTGGGAGCAGGTCGGGGGCTCTCCCATCTCTGCACATGGCTCCCAGATGTGCGGAGGACAGATGTTCTGGGGTCACATCCTCACTTTGGGTTTGCTGGGGGCACTGGATGGGCTCTGTGGGCAGGACCAGGCCTTGGGGACAAGGGGACACAGGACAGGGACCTGCGGGTGGGGAAGGGAGGAGCAGGCACAGGACTGGCTGGGCAGTGTTTGGGGGCTCCTACCTGGCAGGTGTCGATGCTGCCCTGTGGGTACCCAGCACACAGGTTGTCAGGGTGAACGGCCCCTGCATACCACGGGCTGCTGTTGCACAGCTCCGTGTCCATGAGGTGGACCTTGGACTCCTGCAGCATCATGCCTGGTCCCTGAGCTGTGGGCAGAGGGGAATGAGCCTCCAGCAGGTCCCCATCCCCTCCCCTGCCTGGGGGGGAACGCCTTCCCCGGGCCTGGCACTGTCCCTTCCCCGGGCCTGGCTCTGTCCCTTCCCCGGGCCTGGCTCTGTCCCTTCCCCGAGCCTGGCTCTGCCCCTTCCCCGAGCCTGGCACTGTCCCTTCCCCGGGCCTGGCTCTGTCCCTTCCCCGGGCCTGGCTCTGCCCCTTCCACGAGCCTGGCACTGTCCCTTCCCCGGGCCTGGCACTGTCCCTTCCCCGGGCCTGGCTCTGCCCCTTCCCCGAGCCTGGCACTGTCCCTTCCCCGGGCCTGGCTCTGCCCTTCCCGAGCCTGACACTGTCCCTTCCCCGAGCCTGGCTCTGCCCCTTCCCCGAGCCTGGCTCTGCCCCTTCCCCGGGACTGGCACTGTCCCTTCCCCGAGCCTGGCTCTGCCCCTTCCCCGGCCTGGCTCTGCCCCTTCCCCGGGCCTGGCTCTGCCCCTGACCCGGGACTGGCACTGTCCCTTCCCCGGGCCTGGCTCTGCCCCTTCCCCGAGCCTGGCACTGTCCCTTCCCCGGGCCTGGCTCTGCCCCTTCCCCGGGCCTTGCTCTGTCCCTTCCCCGGGACTGGCACTGCCCCTTCCCCGGGCCTGGCTCTGTCCCTTCCCCGGGCCTGGCTCTGCCCCTTCCCCGGGCCTGGCTCTGCCCCTTACCCGGGACTGGCACTGTCCCTTCCCCGGGCCTGGCTCTGCCCCTTCCCCGGGCCTGGCTCTGTCCCTTCCCCGGGCCTGGCTCTGCCCCTTCCCCGGGCCTTGCTCTGTCCCTTCCCCGGGCCTGGCTCTGCCCCTTCCCCGGGACTGGCACTGTCCCTTCCCCGGGCCTGGCTCTGCCCCTTCCCCGGGCCTGGCTCTGCCCCTTCCCCGGGACTGGCACTGTCCCTTCCCCGGGCCTGGCTCTGCCCCTTACCCGGGACTGGCACTGTCCCTTCCCCGAGCCTGGCTCTGCCCCTTCCCCGGGCCTGGCTCTGCCCCTTCCCCGGGCCTGGCTTTGCCTCCAGAGTCCACACACTCCAGCTGTGCCCCTGCTGTTGGCTCTGGGGAAGGGCCAGACCCATCTCTCCAGAGGCTTCACAGGGCCAGCAGGAATTGTTTGGGTGGAAAGGAGCCTCACAGCTTATCCAGTTCCACCACCATGCCCCGACCCCCCCAGGCATGGACCCCTTCCCCCAGCCCGGGCTGCTCGGACCCCCGCGCCGCTGACATCCTGCAGCCGGACTGTGGCTGTGGCCAGCCCATGTCCCCGGGATGCCCAGTCCATGTCCCCTGGGTGCTCAGCTCACCCTCAGGGCTCACGTCCTGTTTGGGAACTCACCTTTGGCAAAATCCCAGCCGGCGATGTAGCAGGATTTCAGCTCCGAGACCCTGAGCGAGGCGTCGGGCACGCAGCCCAGCTGGATGTAGTCACTGCACTCCACGGGCTGGTCCAGCTGCACCAGGGCGATGTCGTTTCTCGCCGTGGCAGGCACGTAGTGCTGGTGCACCAGGAGCCTCTGGATGTGGCGCACCTCAGCCTCAGGGCCCAGCTGAGCCAGATCAGTGGCCCCAATCACCACCTCCCACACAGAGACGTCCCTGGGGGACAGATGGAGAGAGGGCTGGCAGGGAGCAGAGCCACAGGCTGCAGAGCCCAGCATTTCCCAGCCTTCTGCTTCCTGAGGCGAAGGAAGGCAGCAGCATGGAGGGTGCAGCTGCCCTGGTGTTTCCTGGGCACCAGGAGAGCTGTGGCACAAGCCCAGCCTACTCCTGAGCCATCTTTCAGTCAGGGTTTGCAGTGCCTGGGCACCAGGCATGCTGCAGGGAGCTGGTTCAGGAGCAGAATGTGGTGCTATGACCTGGCCATCTGCCCGTGCTCTGGGGACATCTCTGTCCCTGCTGTTTCTTACCCGCCCCTGGCGAAGCAGTGTGCGACCGTGAGGACCCACTGGGAGCTGAGGAGGACACCTGAGCACATGTGCCACGTGCCGTTCTCCCAGGTGGCCTGGATGCTGACAATGCCAGGCCAGGCCCCTGGCTGGACACTGGTGCCATCCACGACGCGGGAGGTGCCAGCAGCAGAAGCCACGGATCCGTAGTCGAGAGCTGCAGAGCTGTGGTCAGAAGCCATGGGCCGGAGCCCGCAGGTCCCTCTGGAAGCACGAAGCCATCACAGCCCTGCTCAGTGGCTGCTGCTGTTCCGGCTGATGGTATCACCCGGTGCTGAGCGACAGCAGGGCCAGAGAACCTTGGGGGGCATCTGTCTCCCCCAGTTCTGCCAGGGAATTCCTCAAGTGTCCCCCGAGCCCCCTCCCAGCCCCTGGGGCCACTGACCTGCAGCTGTCCCAGGTGCCCCCCACGGGCCAGGCCAGGCCCAGCAGGACAAGCAGCCACAGAAAAGCCATCGGTGCCAGCACAGGTGGCAGTGGCCAGAACCGAGGTGTCACCTCCAGTGTGGCCACTGGCACAGCACCCACAGCCTTCGTGGTGCTCACAGTGCCCCTGGCCCAGGGCTGCTGTCACAGAGGGGCCAGTTCTGTGTGCTGGGCATGGCAGGGAGGGGCAGCACAGAGTCATAGAGACATGGAATGGTCTGGGTGGAAGGGATTTTAATGACCACCCAGTGCCACCCCTGTCACGGACAGGGACACCTTCCACTATCCCAGGCTGCTCCAAGCCCCATCCAACCTGGCCTTGGACACTTCCAAAGCTCCTCTGGGCACCCTGTGCCAGGGCCTGCCCACCCTCACAGTCAGAAATTCCCAACACCTAATCTAAATCTGCCCACTTTCAGCTTAAGGCCATTTTCCCCGTGTCCTATCATGGCATACTCTTGTCCAAAGTACCTCTCCAGTCTTTGCACTCCCAGACACTCCCCAGCCTCTCCACCTTCTCTTTAAGATCCTCCACCTGTTCACACCACAGGCAGGTGCCATTTCCACTGTCCTCCAGCCAGAGACCTGCATAGTTGTGTGTTTCTTGGGGAGCTCTGTCTGGGTCTCCATGCGCCTGCCAGCAGTGGCTTTTGTCAGTGTGTAAACTACTGCTGGGTTTAATCAAGTTGGACAAGTGAAAAACACCATTCCCACCCGAGGCAAGCTCACCTCAGGAGCCAGGAGGGTGGCTGTGCCCTCCTGCACACCCTGCTGCTTGAACTGCCACGCCATGTCCTGCTGCTGCTCCACGCCCCGTCTGCCTGCCCCAGGCACCGCGCTCTGGGTCACTTGCACTGCCTGGAGTAATTTCAATCTCCCACCCTGCTCTTGGCAATGCCCCCTCTGAGCTCCCGAGTCCACATGGGGCCTTGGACTGCTGCTCACGTGTCCACACAAACCTCTCACCTGAATGGACTGCACCAATCCACACCAATATCTGAGGGGGGATCCCACCAATCCTCACGATCTCCCCAGGGCATGAGGATGGTGCCAGACCCAGCCCCACAGTGCTGAGCAACAGGAGGAGGAGTCATGCCCTGAGCTCCAACACTCCCAGCTCAGCATGAGGCAGAACTTCCCTCCATCAGGGAGGGCCAAGCCCTGGGACAGCTGCCGGGGGGAGGGTGCACGGTCTCCCTCCATGGAGATATCCCAACCCACTTGGACAAGTGTCACCTGCTCCAGGTGGCCCTGCCTGGGCAGGGGTTGGGCTGAATCATCACCAGAGGTTTCTTCCCACACACTGTTCTGGGATTCTGTGTGTGATAAATGTGTGTGTGTGTGTGTGTGTGTGTGTAGTATGTGTGTGACACCTGTGTGTGAGACAGCTGAGTGGCCTGCGTGTGACACGTCCGTGCATGTGACATCTGTGACACCTGTGCCCACCCTTGCCCACCCACCACTGCATGTCCCCAGCATGGCCACCACCCAGGCCCCCAGAGATGTGGGTTCCCCCTCAACTCCCCTCAAGCCTCGGGGGCCCCTCCAGGTGTCACCCCAGGGGCACAGCAGGAGCTGCTGAGGGGGCGTGGGGGGCCATGGGGACATGCAGGGTGGGAACAGAAACATGGGGGCAGCGCTGGGTGGATGGGACCTCCAGGCTCTCACACCAATGCCCTCAGGGCCTGGGGATCGCTGTGGGGTGAAGCAGCTGATCCCTGTTGTCCTCCCTGAGGTTGGGAGTTATGGGGTTGCCCCAGAGTGTTCCCGTGCCCTGAGACCTCCATATCTCCGTCCTTCTGTGCCCCACTGCATGTCCCTGTGCCACATCCCTGAGCCCCCCCCATTGCTATGCCCCTCTATGCCCCATAGCTGGTCCCCCTCCACGTCCCCATCTTCCACAGCACCCCACAGAGCAGAGCCGACAATGAGTGGTGTTAGCACATGTTGGGGACACTGTGGGGGGGGACACATGGGGGACAATAAATAACAACCTTCCCCCCAGGGTTCTGCTGGGGCTGAGGAGGCTGGGGAGGAGCTGAGAGAATGGTGACAAGGTCACAGTGACAATTCCCAGTGTCCTTGGGGTGTTCCTTTGCCCCCCCTCCCCCGCCCCAGGTGTCCCTCCCTGCCTACGGGCAGGATCTGGCAGGATTCAGCAGGATACAGTGGTGGCACTTCCCCATCACGGGACATGGCTGAGACATGGTCACGAGTCACCCACAAGGCCCCCGTGGCCTCCCCCTGGCACCCTCAGACACACCCCAGGCTCCCCATGACACCCTCAGACCCACGGGGCAACCACAACCCCCCAGCACCCGAAGGACACCCCGGGAACCCCAGGGACCCCCCAGCAGCTGGGGACTCTTTGGGGTGGGGATGCCCAGGCATGGGGCACAACTGCCCCAGGAGGGCTGGGGGCCCCTGGGTGTGTTTCCCTGTGTGGAGACCCCCAGGCCAGGCTAGTGACCGCGTGGGGTGCCAGGGGTTGCTCTGGGGTACCAGGGGGGGCTGTCACAGGTTGTTGAGTCTGAAGAAGCTGGGGGAGTGGTGGGGGACTGGCTGGGGTTGCTGGGGAGGTACCAGGGACTGTTTGGGAGTGCCTGGGGGTGCCCATCAACTGTGGCTGGGTGCAGAGAGGCCACGGGCACAGGGTGGAGGGGACAGTTTGGGGGTGCCCTGGGGGTTTGCACATACCAGGGGTATCGGGACAACTGTTTGGGAAAGCTTAGAGGGAGTCCCTGGGGGGATTCGGGGGGGGTCTCGGGAGGGGTTGGGCAGTCCTGGGGGGCTCTATCGCAGCTCATCAGGTGCGAAGAGCCCCCGGGCGCGGCGCAGCACCGAGTCCCGGGCCGGGTCGTAGGGGTGGTCCTTGGAGGGGATCTCGAGCACTGCGGGCAGCGCCCGGGCATGGGCTGCGACTGCCGGCCGGATCTGCTCCGCCAGGGCCTGCGAGATCAGGATCATCCCCACGTCCTCCCGCGCCAAGAAACCCCTGGGAACAGGGAAAAAACAGAGAGTGAGGGGGCACAGAGAGCCCACCACAGGTGCCCCAGCGAGGTGGGACAAGCTCCTCGGGACCCCCTGAACCCCCTGATCCCCCTAAACACTCCTGGGACCCTGACCCGAAACTCCTGGGAGCCCTCTCCCTCCCCTCCAGGAATTCTGTGACCACCCAGACATGAAAACCTGCCTGGACCGTCCTCAGAGACCCCTCTACGGACTCACAGAACCACTACAGGGACCCCTCAGACACTCCCCAGACCCTACTGACCCCTCTGACACTTTCGAGACACCCCCAGACCCCTCCTCAGACCGCCCCGGCCCTGCCAGGCCCCGCTCCCCCCCACACACACACACCGGAAGGTCTCCTCAATCTCAGCCAGGCTCGTTTCCTTCTCCACCACCAAGAAGTTGGGCCGCCGGTGCTTGTCCAGCTCCCCGATGCCGCCCAGAAGAAACCCAGTCACCGTGTCCTCGTCGCCCATCACCGCGATCAGCTTCCCGCGGCCCGCCATGCCCGGGGCCCGCTGGGACTGGAGACCGCCGGAACCCGGACCCTTCGAAAGCCACTGCCGGGACCCGGCGGGATCGGGCAGCGCCGCCGGGAGCGGCTGTCGGGCTCAGCACCGACCGGAACCGACCGGGCCCCACCGCCGCTTCCGGGTTCCGCCGCTTCCGGGTTCCGCCGCTTCCGGGTTCCGCCGCCGCCGCGCTCCCGAGCGGCCCCGCCCGCCGCTGTCCCGGCAACGCAGCCGTAGCCCCGCCCACCGTGGGTGGAGCCGCGCCCCGCCCTGGCCGCGCCCCCTCCCGCCGGCTCCGCCCCTTGGCCCCGCCCCGCCGCCGCGGGCCCCGCGCATGCGCACCGCACCGTGCCCTTGAGGGGACGCGGGGCGCTCCGCTGCACAGCGCCCCCTACCGGACCACGCTGTCCGGGACCCCTGAACCTCCCTGGGACCCCTGAACCTCCCCGGGACCCCTGAACCTCCCCGGGACCCCCTGAGCCTCCCCGGGACCCCTGAACCTCCCCGGGACCCCTGAACCTCCCTGGGACCCCCTGAACCTCCCCGGGACCCCTGAACCTCCCTGGGACCCCCTGAACCTCCCCGGGACCCCTGAGCCTCCCTGGGACCCCCTGAACCTCCCCGGGACCCCTGAACCTCCCCGGGACCCCTGAACCTCACCAGGCCCCCATGCTACTGCTGTCCTGCCATGGAATCCCTCTAGCACTCCCTCAGGACTCGGGCATTCTGCCACAGACCCTCCCAGGCCACCTCCAGTGTCCTGTTCCAGACCCCACCATCTCACACCAGGACCTCATAATCCCATCCTGCAGCCCCCAGGACCACAATGTTCTGCTCTGGATCCCCCCCAGGCCCCATGTTCCTGCCCCACAACCCCCAGGACTGCCCCCAAACCCTTCTGTGCTGTTCCAGACACCCCAGAATTCTGGTGTCCTGCTCGGGGCACTCCTAGATTTGATGTCCTTCCCCACAGTCCCCAGGACCCTGGCACCCTCGCAGCCCCACTCCGTGTTACGTCCCCTGTCATCACTCGGACCACTCTTCCTCTCCCAGTGCTTTATTGACAGGCCCGGGCCCCCCTGGGACCCCCGGGGGAGTCTCAGGCCGCAGTGACACGGAAGGGGCTCCCCGGGACGTCGCGGTCACCCCAGCGCAGCAGCAGCACGTACTCGCCGCGCTCGCGCACGCTGTAGGTCACCGTGTACACGCGATTCCCCTCGTGCTTCACGTGCACCTCCTCGCACGGGGCCTTGGGGCCGTGCACCCCCACCAGCAGCATGTTTGTGCCTGGGGGGGACATGGGCACTGTGAACCTTGAGCTTGAGACTCCAGGGTCACCCTAAACTTCCCCCCCACAACACAGATCCTCCAGCCACCCCATTCCCTCCTGGACCCCCAGGCCTCCCTGAACACCCCACAGACCCTCCACCTCCCTTCCAAGCCCTCACAGGACTCCCCTAGGAGCCCCAGGATCGCCCTGCTGAGCCCCCATCTGCCCTTCCAGCCCCTTGCCCCCTCCCAGGCACCCCAACCCCTCAGGCCCCCCCGCCCCTCTCACCGGCCTTGCTGCAGTCCACGGTGAAGTGGTTCTTGTGGCCCAGGCGGGCGGCTGCCAGCCCTGGTCCCCGGGCCACCACCTGCCCGGCATCCGACGGGGCCTTGCTGACGCCACCAAAGGCAGGGGGACCCCGTGACCCTGCCCTCACTACTGGCTCCACCATCACTGTCGAGGTCTCATGCAGACTGTGCCCGCCTGACAGCCGTGGGCCTGGCGAGTACAGGGGGGACACTGTCAGCCCCCACCATGGGGACACCCCCCATCATCACACCATGCTGGGGGCACATGAGGACATCTTTTGGGGACAACCCCCCCTCCCCCTGGGACCCCCACCATGTCACCCCCAGGACCCCCCTTTTACCACCCTAGGAACCCCTCCGTTCATGTCACCCTGGGGGTCCTCCAGGGTGACCCTCCTGCAACCCTCCATCGTGCCCATCATTGACCGCTTGTCACCCGACACTGGGGACCCCCATATTCTCCTCCCCCAATATCCCTTATCCATGCCCCCCATCCCCATATCTACCCCCACCCCATCTGTACCAGTGACCTTGACCTTGAAGCGACTGCCCATGATGTGGTGGGGGCCCCGGTATCTCACGTCCCCCACAGTTCCTGTGTCTCCATGTCCCTTCCCATACTCATGCCCCTTCCCATCCCCATGTCCCCCCCATTCATACCCGTGACCTTGGCCTTGAAGGGGCTCCCCACAATGTGGTGGGGGCCCCCATACTTGATGGAGATGAGGTAGTTGCCAGGGGCCATCGGGGTGTAAGTGACACGGTGGCCTTCAGGGACCTCAGTACAGTCCAGTTCCACTTTGGAGGGGCCATCAATGGTGACGGCCAGTGCTCCTGCCCCCGCGTTGGCTGTCTGCACCAGGAACTCTGAGGGCACCCCTGAGACACGAACATGGGTATGGCATCATGGGGGGGACACCAGGACACCGCTGTGATCACCACCTATGGCCATGTTCCCATGATGGCAACTCCTATGGCCACACCCCCACTGCCACCACCATGGCCACAGCTCCATCATGGCTCTGTCCCCATCACCATTTCATGGTCATGTCTCTCCTGCCACCACCACAGCCGTGTCTCCATCCCCACCCCCCTCTCACAGCCGTGTCCCTGTCCCTGTCTCCACAGCAGTGTCACCTGTGTGGCCACCCTCGAGGCCCGGCCCAAAGGCAGTGACGAGCCCGGGGTCCCCGGCCTGGCTCTGCTCGCCCACGCGGATGTTGAAGGGGCTCCCGGGCACGTGGCGCCCGTTGAAGCGCAGATCGATGGAGTGGACTCCGTTCTCCCGTGGCAGGAACCCCAGTGCGTACCGGTCTGGGGGACACAGACATGTCACCGTGTCCTTGTGTCCCCATGTTCCCACACCCCCATGTCCCCACACCCCTGTGCTTGTGCAGCAGGAACCCCAGCACATACCCCTCAGAGGGACACAGACATGTCCCCATATCCCTGCGGCCTGTGTCCCCATGTCCCCATACCCCACGCAAGAACCCCAGTGTGTACTAGTCTGGGGGATGCCATCATGTCACCATGTCCCTCTGTTCCTGTGTCACTCTGTCCCCATACCCCATGTCCCCATGTCCTGTGCCCACAACCCCACACCCGCAGACCCAGTGTCCCCGCGGTGTCCCCGCGGTGTCCCCGTGTCCCCTCACCACTGTCCAGCTCGGACACGTAGCACTCCTCCACCACTCCCGCAGGTGTGTGCACTTTGGCGTCGATGACGCCGCGCGCCCCGTTCAGCTGCACCGCAAAGGATGCTGGCTGGTTCACTGCCACTGTCTCCTGTGGGGACACCACGGTGGCATCAGGGACACGGGGGGGACAGGGCGACATCATGAATGATACCAGCTAGTTCACCCCAGGGAATAGGGGGAGATGAGGGGGGTGGAGGATGTGGGGGAGTGGACAGTGGGGTAGGGGGAACACCATGGGGCCCAAGGGTGACACAGAGGTGCAAGGTGACCCAGGATTAACGCAAGGGAAACAGGGGTAGCACCAGGGAGGGTGCCAATGGTGACATGTGGGAGAGAGCAGTGGCTCCAGTGGATCCCAAGGGTGACAAAGGGGGGACACAGAGGTCCCAGAGGTGACACAGGGGTGCGATATGACATAGAGAACATAAGGCTGGCACCAGAGAGGGTCCCAAGGCTGGCACGCAGGGGCAAAAAGGTGGTCTAGGGGTGACATGAGGGAGAGAGAGGTGGGCCCAAGAACGACATGAGGGAGAGAGAGGTGGGCCCAAGAACGACATGAGGGAGGGAGAGGTGGCCCCAGAGGGTCCAAGGGTACCACAGGAGACCCAAAGGTCACACACAGTGGGCGTCCCAAGAGTGCAGTAGGGGCTCAGAGTGGCCCAGGAGTGGACCCAGGGGGCACCTGTGAGCCCAGGGGTGCCCCAGGGGATGTCCCCAGTACCTGCAGGCTGGTGACAGTGAGGCGTCGGGCATCATCGGAGTGGGAGGCGACAGGGACAATAAAGGGGCTGTCAGGGATGTGCTCCTCATTGAACTTGATGGACACTTCGTAGTCACCTGGGGGACACGGGACAGTCAGGCGGGGAGCCCTCACACAGGGACACGCTCCTTTGGGAACACTCTCACATGGGGACACCCATGCACAGCGACACCACTCACGGGGACACCCTCCCTCAGGGACAGCCTCCCTTGGGGACAGCCTTAATCGGGGATCCCTTTGCATATGGGTCCCTCTTCACATGAAGGTCCTGTGGCCCCAGCCCCAGGGGGATGTTATGGGTGGTTGGGGATGTTGGGGGTGTTGGGGTGCAGCCCCCCCTCACCTGGCTCCTGCACCAGGTAGGAGACGCCGCAGGAGCCGTCCTTGCGGTCCTCAAAGGAGATCTCGGCCTTGCTGGGCCCCTCAACGGCAATGGAGAGTCCTCCGGCGCCCGCCTCACGCGTCCAGATGCTGAACTCAGCTGGGGGGGTCACCGGGGTCACCCTGGCCCTCAACAGCACCCCAGGGTGGCAGCACCCAGCACAGACCTACACCCACCTCCCACAGCACCCGGACTACCCATAACACCCCCCCATTGTCCCCCCATTGCACCCAGCTGTACCCAAATGCCCCCCATCGCAGCACCCAGAGCCCCCGAATTTCACCAACACCCCTCACACACACAGCACCTACCCCCCCACTGCCGCCCACACCCGCAACAGCACCCAGACCCCCACACACCCCATCCCCGCAAGAGCACCCACCGCTCACTGCCCCCACATCCCCATCACACCCACACCCCCATATCCCCCCAGTCACCCCCAGAGCCCCCAGGCCCCCATCATCCCCCATACCTGGCAGACCCCTCCTGACGTACCTGGCGTGCCGGCCACAGCGCGCTGCAGGCCAGTGCCCCCTGCGCGCACCTTGTGGGCGCCACCCTCGCCCAAGGGCCCCACGGTGAACTGGAAGGGGCTCCCGGGCACGTGCTGCCCCCGGAACTTGACGCTGACCGTGTGGGCGCCCGTCTCCTGGGGCACGAAGCGCACGCTGTACACCCCCGCGCCCCCCGGCACCACCTCGGCCTCGCGCCGCTGCCCCGATGGGCTCAGCACCTGCGCCGACAGCTCCTGCACCGACGCCTCGCCTGCAGGCACACACCACATCACCGTGGGCACCGCAGCACCCCATCGGCACCCAGCACCACCCCAGCACCGTATCACTGTGGCATCCCAGCCCCTGCACCATCGCCTCACCTGCAGGCACGCTCCCTGTCACCCCATCAAGCCATCACCCTGGCACCACAGCACCCCTGCATCCTGTCACCAGGGCACTGTGTCATCCTGTGCCCCCAGCATCCTGTCACTCTGACACCAGGGTACTGGGGCACCCCATTGCCCCATCACCTTTTCACCACTGTCCCAAGGGTTCCCTGGCACGCTAGCACCTTTGTCACCCTGCTACGCCATCACTGTCACGCTGTCACCCCACCACCAGGGCACCTTGTCATTGTCATCCCACCACCCTGCCGCCAGTGTGCCCTGACACCCCAACACCCACCAGAGCCCATGTGCACCCCTTGCTGGGTGCAACCCACCCCAGAAGTGTGCCCCCTCATGCACAGGACAGGTGCACTTGCCAGCATGTACACAGTCACACACACGTGTGCACACACCCTTGTGAGACTGCACACTCATGCCAAGGGCACCCACAGGTCTCTGGGCAGGTGTGCACCCCCTGTGAGCACACACACCCCGTAAGCAGCTGTGCACCTGCTTGTGCAAAGAGCCAGCGTTGTCCCCAACCTCTGGACACATCCCCTTGTGAAGGGCACCCCCCAGCAGCACAGCAACCCCCACGTGTGTGCCAGAGAGTCTGTCCCAGGTGTGTCCTGGGCACATGCAGGGGGGCCCTTGTGTGAGCACACACAGCCCTGTTCAAGGGCATTCCCGTGGCAAGTGTGCCAAGCTCTCATGCAAGCCCACTTCCCTGCACACTCAGCCCTTGTGCAAGCACAGCTCTGTGCAAACACACATTGGTGCTCCTGTGCACCCAGTCCTTGTGCAAACACACCTCCCTGCATTCACACTCCCCTCATGCACACACAGCCCTCCTGCAAACCCAGTGCCCTGCCCCAGGACAGCCAACCCTGATGCAAACAGCCCCCACATGCAACTGCAGCGACCTCGCGTGCAAGCACAGTGCCCTGCGCACCCAGCCCTCAGGCACACTTGCCCCTCATGCACACCCAGCTCTTGTGCAATTCCACCTTGCTGCACACCCCACGCACACCCCACGCACACCCCCTGGTGCAGGACGCACCCTCATGTACACGCGCAGGGGCTGCGAAGGCGCCAATGCCCTCGCGGGTCCCAAAGGCGCCGAAGGCACCGAAGGGCTCCGGGGGGGCACGGGGGAAGGCGCCGCCCACACGGGTCGATTCCTCCACGTGCACCTCGCGCGTGGTCTCGCCGCCGCGCGTCTTGCTGATCTCAGTGCGCTCCGTGCGTGTGTACGTGTGGCTGCTGCGCGTGAACGTGCGCGTCAGCCGCTCCTGCGCCGATACCATCTGGAACCAGTTCCCTGGGGAACACCCCGCGGGGACACAGAGGGACAGTGCGGACACACGGGGACACGTGGCGACAACAGGATATGGGCACAGGTGGAGGAACAGAAGGGTGCACAGAGGGGTGATGGTGACCCGGCAGGACATGGATGGACATGGGGATGAATGGACACAGGGATGGATGTGGTGATGGGAGGAGACATGGATGGGTAGAGACATGGAGGGATAGGGACAAGGATGGACAGAGGGGTGATGGATCATGATGGGTGGAGACATGGGTGGTCACAGGGTTGGAAGTAGAGGATGGTGCAGGGAGGGGTGGACACCAGGATGGATGTAGGGATGGTTGCAGGTATGGATGGAGCCAAGGGTGGATGAAGCCAGGGATGGACACATGGACAGATGTGTGAATGGACACACGGACAGACATGTGGATGGACGTGTCGGTGGGTGGTGGCATGCACAAAGGGATGCATGGACGCAGGCACAGACACACAGAGGGACACAGAAATGGACACAGACGCACAGAAGGGAGAGAAAGAAGGAGAAGAAGTCAGAGCTGGAGTGGCTGAGATGTGTCTCTATCCCCATGGCCCACAGAGCAGGAGAAGGAAGAGGATTATGACAGAGGAGGGTGAAGAAGAGGAGAAAGAGAGGAGGATAAAGAGGAGGATGAGGGAGGATTAAAGATGGAGGAGAAGGAAGAGGAAGATGAGGAAAAGAGGAGGAAGAGGAGGAGGAGGGGGTGAGAGGAAGAGGAAAAGGAGGAGAAGGAGGAGGAAGACCAACCCTACCTGGGATTTTGAGGTTGAGGTCGCAGGTGCTGCCAACAGTGGCGATGGAGGGCGCCTGCCGCCGGCGTGTGATGCTCTCCTTCATCCGCCCCTCACCTGTCACCTTCACCGTGAAGGGGCTCCCTGTGGGAGATAGCTACCTCAGGGATCTGTCACCCCTGCGGGTCTTAGCACCCCTCCCCATCACAACCCTCTGTCCCTCCATGTTTCTCCCAGCCTCACCTGGGACATGTTTGTCAGCAAACTTGATGTTGATGATGTAGTTGCCGGGCTCGGTGGGGCAGTAGGTGACCTTGCAGGTGCCATCCTCCATGTCCTCACAGTTAATGTCCACCTTGCTGGGGCCCTCAATGGACAGGCCCAGCCCGCCATAACCTGAGTGGCCATCGGGGACATGCTCAGAGGTGTCCCAGGGAGGCTGTCCCTGTCCTGGTCATGGCCACACCAAGGCCACCAGCCCAAACTGTCCATGGTCACCACCCAGTCCCAGTCATCACCCCCATCCTGGGTGATGGTCACCATAATATCACCGTCTTGGCTGCTCCGTGGCCACAGCCACCGCTCTATCCTATGTTGGCCACAGCCGTGGCATGGTCTTAGCCACCTTTCACTTGGGCATTGGCAACGCCACCACCCATGGTCACCATCCCATTCAGATGAAGGTCACGCCATAGCCACCACCTCATCCTGTGCTGGCTGCAGCTGTGGCATGGCCATGGCCCTCCAATCATCCACCACCACAGCCACCATCCAACCCCAGCCACAGTGACCACCCTGCCTTGGACATGACGATTGCCACCATCCCTTCCTGGCCATGTATAGCCTTGGCCACCATCATATGTGGCCATAGCACACCACAGCCATAACCATGGCCACCGCCTCATCCTTGGCTGGCCACAACCAACACGTGGTCTTGGCCATCGCCCCATCCTGCTATCAGCCATGGCTAACACCTCTCCCACGGCCGTCCCCCGCTATGGCCTCACCAGCACTGCGTGTGTCCACGATGAACTCGGCCACCTCGAAGGTGTGGCCCTCCAGCAGCCCCTGGCCCCACACCTTGACCCGGCCAGCATCACCAATCTCTGACTGTCCCACCAGGATCTTGAAGGGGCTGTTGGTGACGTGCTGCCCACTCTTCCGCACGCTCACCACGTGCTCGCCCACCTCCTTTGGTGTGAATGAGATGCCTGGGGGGGACACATTGGTCACACACCACCACCAGCCTTGGTCACCACCCATGTACCATCCCCATCCCCTGGCCACCTCCATCAGCTCCTGGTCACCATCCAAGTCCCCTGACCACAGCCACCAACCTCCTGCTAACCCAATGCCACAAGGCCACCCATCCCTGTGACTCCATAGCCCCACTGTTTCCTGTCCCAGCAAGCCCCCAGGTCCCCATCCTCCTCTCATGCGCTCATGTCCCAGTTCTCCTATGCCCACGTCTGCATGTCCCCGTGTCCCCACGATGTCCCCGTGTCCCTGCTCACCAATGTGGCGGTTGGGCAGTCGCTTGAGCAGGCATGGCTCCTCGTTGCCCGAGGGTGCGCGGATGGTAGCTGCCAACAGGCTCAGGTCTGTCTCTGCGATCTTCAGTGACACATCAGTCGAGGTGCCCACGTTGAGCTGGGACGTGCGCATGGAGTCATCCCCTGCAGAGATGCCATCAACAGGAACATCAATCCAAGGCGGAGGACAGGATGGAATGATATTCCCAAAGCCCCACAAGGTCCCAATGGACATATAGAGAGGCTCCCCAGAATTGGGGATCGCCCAGAGATGGTGTGAATAGGATCCTCAAGGCCATGGATGGGGTCCCCACAAGATCTACATGGCTTTGTGGTGCGGTCCTCAAAGCTCCATGACGTCCCCAAGGCCATGGGAGGGGGGATCCTGGTGGCCAGGGATGGACAAGAGACACCACAGCTATGGCTATGGGGCAAGTGTGCCCATTACCCCACAGGTGTCCCCATGACCATGCCATGCTCTTCATGACCCACACGTGCCACCATGGTCATATAGGTGCCCCCACAGCCACGCAGGTGCCCTCATGGCCATGACTCCGTAGGTGTCTCCACAGCACCCAGGTGCCCCCATGGCCATGTGGAGGCCCCAAGAATCCCCAGAACTCCCTCAGACCCCGCTGTGCCCCCCAGCCTGTCTCACCAGTGATCTTGGCAGTGAAGGGGCTGCCTGGGATGTGTTTGTCGTCAAAGCGCACGATGATGCTGTAGTCGCCAGGGGCTGTGGGCAGGTAGGACACGGTGCATGTCCCATCCTTGTTATCCTGGCAGGTGATCTCTGCCTTTGAGGGACCTTCAACTGCTAGCGACAGCCCACCTGGAGGCACAGGGGGTGTCAGAAGGCACTGGACAAGGGGTATCAGGAGGCACTAGGGGTCTCCAGCCCCTCCTGGTGGCACTGGGGGGTCCCCATGACTTCCCAGCCCCCCTTGGCCATCACTCACCCTCGCCGGCATCCTTGGTGACAATGGTGAATGTGCATGGCTTGTTGACCATCCCATGGCTCAGCCCAGGCCCGTAGGCACTGACATGTCGCGGGTTGATGGCATCCACATAGAACTGGAGGGGACTCCCTGGGGACACAGGGGACAATGGTCAGGGACCCATGGGGACACCCTAACCCAAGGGTGACCAATCACGGACCCCAGAGAGACACTCCACACGGACATTCCACACCATGGTGGGTGCCTGACCCGTGGGAGTCCAACCAGGGCACAGTGGTATCAGCCTTCCTCAGCCACCTCCCAGTGGCTCCCAGTGCCCCCCGGTGGCTCACCGGGGATGTGGTTGCCATCATAGCGAATGTCCATCTCATGCAGCCCCTTCTCAGAGGGGGCATAGTGCACTGTCACCGTCCCGTCCTTGTTGTCGGTGATGCTGGGCCGCGCTGTCTTCCCCGAGGGCATCCGCACCTCACCTGGGGGTACTGCATCAGTGGGGGCACCAAGAGGGGGGCTGGTGCCTCAAGGGGCAGTCCCTGTCCCCACAACCCTGTGCTGTACCTGTGATCTCACCCTTCTGCACCGTGAATGGGATGACGAGGTTAAAGGGCCGGAGGTTCTCGGTGGTGGCTGGGGGTTCCTCCGTGGCCTGATCATGGGGCAGAGAGGGAGGGTAAGAACTTCATGGTGGGCTTCCAGCCCCAGGGTGGCCATAAAGGGGACATGAGAACCCCCACAGTGGGCTCCTAGCCCTATGATGATCCTCATGACCTCCAAACCCCATGGTGTCCACCATGACCCTGTCCCCATGGTGTCCACCATGGTCATCCAGCCCCACAGTGCCCACCATGGTCACCCCACTCTCTCAGCTCCACAATGGCCACCATCACCCTGACACTGCCCTACCATGGTCCCCCAATTCCATAAATCCCACCACTGTCACCCAACCCTGCAGTGCCCATTGTGCTCTTGCAACTCCACACTGACTGACTCAACTCTCTGTCCCTCGATGTCCACCATGGCCCCAGTCCTCTGTCTGTTGGTGCCTACCATGATGTTCCAACCCCACCATGGTTACCCTACTCCGTGGTGTCACCCTGGTGCTCAAAATCTGTCCCATGGTGCCCCTTGTGCCCTCGACTCTTCCCTTTGGATCCACCAGTTTCCCAGCCCCATGGCCCCACTTCTCTGCGCCACAGCACCCACCATGATCTTCCAACCCCACAGTGCCCATCATGGTCCCAGCTCTCTGCCCCATCATGCACCCACCATGGTCTCCTGATTCCACACTGCCCACACCATGGTCTCCCAAACTCTGACCCATGGGGCTCATCACAGCCTCCAGACTCACAGTGTCCTCCCCAATGCCCCACTCACCATGACATGGAAGGGGCTGTTAGGGACATGCTCCCCACCGAAGCGGATGGTGATGACGTATTTGCCGGGCTCAGGTGCAGTGTAGAAGATGTCAAAAGTGCCATCATGGTTTTCCACCACATCCACGTCCAGCTCAGCACCATCAGGTGTCGACACCTTGCAGGTGACCTTGCCCTGTCCTGCCGCCTTTGCATCCACCGTGATCACTGTCTCCTCTCCGATCTGGATGGTGGGGCCCAGGCAGGCACCTGTGGGGGAGGGTGGGGTCAGGGCCATGGGGAGATTCCAAACCTATCCCTCAACTGCCTCTTCCCAGCCCCCCAACTGCCCCCCTGGCACCACTTACCCAGTCCATGGCCCCCAATGGATACTGCAAGAAAGACCAGGGAGAGCGGTGAGAAGGGGTTGGGGGGCTGGTTGGGGGGCCAGGGGTGCCGAGGGGGCCGGGGGCTCCGGGGAGGCCGGCATGTCCTGTCCTGGGGGCACCCGCTCATCCCCACTGTGCGGCGGGGCAGGTCTGGGGGTAGCGGGAGGGTTGCTGGGGGGGCAGCAGTGGGGCAGGTGGGTGTGCTGGGGGGCAGCCACGGGGTGGTGGGGGGCAAGGCAGGGGTGTCTGGGGCGGGTGCTGTGGGACAGCAAGAGGACACTGTGGGTCAGCATGTGGATGTTGTGGGGCAGGATGGGATGCCATGGGGCAGCAGGGACGCTGTGGGGCAGGGAAGGGTGCGGTGGGGCAGGGAGGGGACATTGTGGGGCAGTGAGGGGATGCTGTGAGTCAGCAAAGGGATGCCGTGGGCCAGCAAGGGGATGACATAGGTCAGCAAAAGGACACCGTGGGGCAGCCCCACCTGTGACGAGGCATTTGCTGGCATCGCCAGCGGGCACGGCGAGGACACGGAAGGGCGATGCAGGGATCTCGTCACCCCCATACTTGACGGTGCTGGTGTAGCGCCCCGGCACATCGGGCACGTAGGACACTGTGTAGGTGCCGTCCCCGTTGTCCCGGATTGATGCCTTCTTGGGCTGCCCCTCGGGATCCTGCAGGCAGCCCCCATCAGTGCCCTCTGTGTGGGGCTCAGCACCCCGGAATGTGGGGAAAGGGAACCCTGTGGCGCTCAGCACCCCATGACTCCCCCTTGCACTGACCAGGATCTGGACTGTGAGCAGCCCTTCACCCACCCTCAATGTGCCCCCCACAGCTCCCCCACTCCCCCATGTTTCCCCCTCACACACTGACCAGAATCTGCACTGTGAGCAGTCCCTCGCCAGCATCGCGGGCATCAATGGTGAATTCCACAGGGAGGCTGGCAGGGATCCCTCCTGCACTCAGCCCGGGGCCGCTCGCCCGCACCTTGCTGGCATCATGGGTGGGCAGCGCCGTCACCTTGAAGGGGCTGGGAGAAGCAGGGAGTCAGGAGGGTGCTGGGGTCTCCAGGCCATGTGGGGGATCCTGTGTCCCCCCTCTGTCCACCTGAGGTGGGGTCTCACCTGCGCGGCACCTCCTGACCCCCGTACTTGACAGACACGGTGTAGGGCCCATCAGTGGCTGGGGTGTAGGTGACCTTGTGAGTGCCATCGCCATTGTCTCGGATCTCCACTGGCTCCGGCAGCCCTGTGGGGCAGTGGGACATGTGGTGTGAGGACAAGTGAGGCAGCAGAACATGGCGGGTATAGAGCAGAATGTAGGGCACAACCTCCCTGGGCAGGGAACTCCATGGATCAGGACACCTTGTGGATCTGAGTATCCATGGGGAGGGCACCCCATGGAGTTGGACACCCTATAGAGCAGGATGTCCATAGGTAGGAAACCCTATATAATAGGGGACACCATGAGGCAGGACACCCTACGGAACAGGGCATCCATGGTGCTGGACAGCCCATGAGGCAGGACACCCCAGGGGGCAGGACTCTCTATAGACCATGGGATCCAAGGGGCAGGACACCCTATGGAGTAGGACATTTGTGAGGCAGGACACCCCAGAAGTCAAGACACCCCACGAGACACAGGCCCTCCCTGCCCCCCGTGTCCCCATGTACCTGTGGGCCCCAGCAGCGTCACCTCCAGGGCTGCACGTCCCGCAGCACTGACGTCCACGGTGAAGCTCTGGGGCAGCCGTGCACGGACACTAGGGCCCAGCCCTGGCCCTGAGCACGTCACCTTTGAGGCATCCACAGCATCCCGCACTCGCACCCGGAATGGGCTCCCTGTGTGGAGAAAGGGGTCAGTGTATGAGGGAGGCAGCATGGGGCAGGGTAGGGTGGGGATGGGGGCAGTGTGGGGTTGGGGTCAGCATGAGGACAAGGTCAACATGGCCATAAGGTTAACGTGGGCACAGGGACAGCATGGCCATAGAGTCGGCGTGTCCACCATGTGCATGGGCATTGTGTGGGGCCGGTGTGCTCACAAGGTCAGTGTGGCCATGGGATCAACATATCCATAGGGTCAGCATGGCTATGGGTTCAAAATGGGCATGGGGACAACACAACCGCAAGGTCATCATGGCCATGGGGTCAACGTGAGCCACGAGGGCAACATGACCATTGGTCAGTGTGGGCCCAATGACTGCATGGCCAAGGGGTCAGTGTGGGGAAAGGCTCAACATGGGCATGAGCACAGTGTAGGGTCACCATGGTCATGGGGTCCAGATGTCCGTACAATCAGCATGGGAACAAGGACAACATGGCCATGGAAACAGTGTGGGCAAAGGCTCCACACGGGGTCAACGTGGCCATGGGTCAATGTGGCCATGGGGTCAGTGTGGCCATGGGGGTACCAAAGCCATGGCCATGGGGACAACACAGGCAGGGGTCAGCTTGGCCATGGGGCTACCATGGGTGGCATCACTGCAGCAAAGCCCTGTGACCAACAGATGACAACCAGGACACCTCTCCCTCCACCCCCCCCCATCCCCGTGTCCCCCCGCACCGGGGATGGGGTGGCCGCCGAAGGTGATGTTGACATCGTAGTCACCAGGCGTGAAGGGGACATACTCCACTGCGCAGCTACCGTCCTTGTTGTCTTTGCAGGACATCTTTGCTTCCGAGGGACCCTCGATGGCCAGGCCCAGCCCTCCAGTGCCCGCACCCCTGGGGACATGCCACCACTCAGAGAGGTGGCACAGACATGGAGGAGCCAGGGGGAACAACAGCCATGGTGGGGAGATGGAGGTGCCATCTCCATGGCAAGGGGAAGGAGATGCCACCTCCCTGGCAGTGGTGGCACCATCATGGCAAGGGGACAGAGATGCCATGCTGGTGGTTTGGGATGGAGGTGGCACTTTCATGGCAGGGGATGGAGATGCCTGTTTGGTGATGTGGGATGGAGGTGGTACATCCATGGGAAGGGACACAGGTGGTAGAAGATGCAAGAGGGTGGATGTGGGACCTCCATGGCAGAACATGGAGCTGCCAGAGTGGTGGCACAGGATGGAGGTAGCGGGTTGGTGACATGGGATAGAGATGGGACATGCACACGAAGGGCACAGGTGCAAGAGGACAGTGGTGGCACTTCCATGGCAGGGGATGGAGATAGTGGGCTGGTGGCTTGGGATGGAGGTGACCTCTCTGGGGAGGAATCCGTGGGTGTGGGGTGGTGGCAGGGTGGGAATGGAGGGACTCAGGGTTGGTGCCCACCTGGTCTCCACACTGAAGCAAGTGGCCACGCCCACCCCAAACCCCCCAACATGGACAACACGAGGGGTCAGTGGATGTGGAATAAGGCTAGGGCAGGGGATTTGGAAGGCAGGGGTTGTGGGGGCTTTGGGGAGCAGGGCTAGGTTGGGGGTCAGTGCCCACCTGGTTTCCACAGTGAAGTGGTTGGCCGTGCCCACCAGGCCACTCTCCAGGCCAGGGCCGTGTGCCCGAACACGCGTGGGGTCGCAGCCCTCGGCCACCCCCACACGGAATGGGCTCTTGGGGACCGCCACGTCATCATATGTCACCTCCACCAGGTGCAGCCCTGCAATAGGAACACCCTCACACACTGCCCACGGATGGGGCACAAGGGGTCTCTGGGGGGTGGGGTGGGGATTCTCAGGGGATTTTGGGAGTCCCTAGTTGGGATTTGGGGGTGTCTCAGAGAGCTTGGGGGTTCCTGGTTCTGGGGATGCAGGGGGAACTGAAGGGGTCCCCACTTGGATGTGGTATGGGAGGATCTCTCTCTGAGGGTCCCTCATGAGGAATGGAGGATGCCTGGCCAGGACTTGGGGTCCCAGGGGGGTGTTGGGGTCCAGTGTGGGAGCAGAGTCCCCGGGGGAGCTCATGGTCCCTGGAGGTTCCTGGGGTGTGCTGGTGTTCCCCAGGGGGTTTGGGAGTCCCCTGGGGATGCCTGTGTTCTCCAGAGGGATCTGGGGGTCCCAGGGGGTGTTGAGGTTCCCAGGGGAGTTGTGAGGGTCCCTCACCCTCCTCGAAGGGTGTGTACTCCACGCGGTAGGTGCCATCGCCAAGGTCGGTGACGAAGGTGTCGATGGGGGTCCCTGAGGGGTTCAGCACCCGCGCCCGGACGTGGGGCCCCCCGCTGGGGGCCAGTGCCCGCGCATCCACCGTGAACTCAGTGCCCACTTCCCGCAGCACCCCTGAGGGGTACAGGGGGGTCAAGGGGGCCCAGAGCTCACCTGGGAGTCCCTTACAGCACCCTCTGAGAACTCATGGCCCCCTGCACACACAGGGCCTTCAAGGGGGAACTGGCACCTTGGGGTCCCACCCCACACCCCCTGCACCCCCAGAACTTTCCCCCAAGAATGGGAGGAAAACCACAGGGACCCCTGAGTAGTGGCAGGGACAAGGGCGACAGGGGGAAGAGAGATGCCTGTGGGGTGCCCAGGAGAGGCCCCATTAAAGGGGATGCCCATGGGGAGGAGATGCTGGTGACCATGGGAGTGTCCATGGCCACGGGGTTGTCCATGCAAGGGGGAGGTGCCCATGGAGGGATGTCCATGGGGTGCCCAGAGCCTCCCCACATGAGAAGGGCTGTTCATGGGGTGTTCATGGGGAGGGGATGCTCATGGGGTTGGAATACCCGTGAGCAGGGATGTCCACAGAGATGGGACACCCACAGGAATGGGGTGCCCATGGAGATGCTCATAGGGGGGAGATGCCTGTGGTGGTGTCCATGGGGGTACTCAGGAGGAAGAGATACCCACAGGGATGGGATGCCCTTGGGGAGAAGGAGATGCCCACTCAAGGGAAGGAGGTGCCATGGTGAGCAGCCCCTGTGTGGCGACTCACTCACCTCGTGGCTCCACGCCTTTGCCGTAGACCTTGATGCTGCTGGTGTCGATGGCCGGGTCAACGGTGACGCGCACGGGGCAGTTGGGGACCGGGAGGCCGCCGTAGTTGATGGTGATGGTGTAGGCGCCGGCACAGGCTGGAGTGTAGGTGATGGCGTAGGTGCCGTCGCGGTTGTTCTGCACCAGCACCTCGGCCTTGACGCCGGCCTCGGAGCGGATCTCGATGGTGAGCTCGGCCTCGCCGGCCTGCGAGCAGTCCACGGAGAACACGGCCGCCTCGCCCGCACGGCCGCGCTCCAGCCCCGGCCCCGACGCGGTCACTTTGGCCGGGTCGAAGGGTGCCGTGACCGCGGCCGTGAAGGGGCTGCCCGGGATGTGGCGCCCAGCGAAGAGGATGTTGATGTGGTACTCTCCGGGCGCCGTGGGCAGGTAGGACACGGCGCAGGAGCCATCCCCGTTGTCCTGGCACTCGATCTTGGCCTCACAGGGCCCCTCCACTGTCAGCCCCAGCCCCCCACTGCCCGCGCCCTGCGTGGCAATGGAGAAGGGTGCCGGGACCCCAACACGGCCACCCTTCAGCCCCGGCCCCGAGGCCACCACCTGCAGGACAGGGACACATGGAGGTCAGGGGGAACACAGGGACAGGTGGAGGTCAAGAGTGACACAGGGACAGGTAGGGGTCAGGGGGACAGAGGGACACATGGCGGGCAAGGGTACACAGGGACAAGTAGGGGTCAGTGGACCCCCAAGTGATTGCCCTGCAGCCTCAGCCCCAAGGCCACTACCTGCTCACACAGGAACACGTAGGGGTCAGGGGGGACAGGCAGGGGTTGCGGGGGCATAGGCATATGTGGGGCTTGTGAGTGGCACGTGGGGGTCAGGAGGGCAGAGGGACACACAGGGGTTGGGACACACACACCCCTGCTGCACATGCGTGCACCATGCTCACCTTGGAGGGGTCAGGGGGCAGCAGAGCCTCCACAGGGAAGGGGCTGCCTGGAACCGGGTGCCCATCGTAGGTGACCTCAACACGGTGGGGCCCCTCCTCGGAGGGCGTAAAGGTGACGGGATGGGGGCCCCCGGGGGGCGCAGGCCCCACTGTGCAGAGTACGGGGCGCCGCGAGGGGCCCATCACCTTCACCTCCAGTTGTCCTTGGCCCCCTGCACCCTGTGCCTCCACCTGGAACTCCTGCACCTGCCCCACCTCCGCCTCTGCAGGGGAGTGGGGGGTCAGAGGGGCACCCCAGGCCGATGGAGAGCCCCACACCCAGATGTGTCTCCCAGATCAGATTCAGGGGATGTTTGTGCATCTGTCCCAGGGTTTGTCACCTCCATCCAAGGGTGTCCCCCATATCCAAGGTATTGTTTCCCCACAGGTTGTGTGTCCCCCTGTGCCCCCACCCATCTCTATCCCCCGTATCCTGGCTGCCCTCACACACAGGTGGTCCCAAACCTCTCCTACTAGGGTGCCCCCAACCCACCCTTGGGGCCCCCCATATCCAAGCTGCACCCCATAACCAGGGTGTGTATCCCCCACCCAGGTACCCCTACATGCAGTGCCAATGCCCTCATGTGCCCCCACCCCATGCTGAACCCCACACCCAAGAGTGCCCTCCCCAAGAGTGCCCCACATTCTGAGTGCCCCACAGGCTGATCCCATCACCCAGGTGTCCCCTCCAGGGTCTCCTCCCCCAGGGTGCTCCCAAAGCTCCAGAGTCCCTGCCAGGTCCCACCCCCCACAGTACCCCACATGCAGGGTGCTCCCCTCCCTCGGTACCCCCCATTCCCCCAGTGCCCACACTCACTGCTGTTGAGCCCCTGCACCTTGACCTTGCCCAGCTGCAGGGGTGGGGCCACAGTGACAGGGAAGGGGCTCTTGGGGATGGGGTCCCCCCCATAGGTGACCACCACAGACAGGGGGCCCTGCAGGAACAACTCCACTTCAGGGTGCTGCCAGGGTACCCCCACACAGCACCCAATCATGGGGCAGAGGGCGGACACCCACGGGACAATGCTGGGGGATTGCAAGGGGGTCCCAGGGGACATGCAGCCGTAGGGCTGGGGGAGGCTGGGGGTCACCCATGGGTGCTGGGGACGGTTAAGTCCCAGGGATGGGGGCAACCCATGGATCTGGGGATGCCCTTGGTTGACAGGGACCCATGTGGGGCTGCAGCTGCCCCAGGGGGGTGCCCGCATAGGTGGCGTGTTCACGGGGATGGGGGATGTTCATAGGGATGAGTTGCCCAGGAGATGGGAGTGCCCGTGGGGAGGGGATGCTCATGGGGCTGCCCCTATACACTGGGCTGTATGGGGGGATGTCCTTGGGGGAGCCCAGGGAATGGGAAGTCAATGAGGGGGGCCCCTCTTGGGCTGGGGAGTTCCTGTATGTTGGGGATCCCCCCATGGGGTGACCCTATGTGTTGGGGTGCCCAGACAAGTTGAGGCACCTCCATGGGGTGTTCCCATGGGTCAGGGTGTCCCCCATGTCAGGGAGTCCCCCCTGGCACCCATCTGCTGCAGTGGGCTCTGCTTGATGGGGGGTGCCCATAGGGGATGGGGGTGCCCCATGGGTCAGGGCACCCCCTTCCCAGGTCGGGGTGCCCCCAGCACGCACCTGCTGCAGCGGGGTGTACTTGACAGTGTAGGAGTAGTCGTGATTGTCGATGACCTCGAAGTCGGCAACAGCTGGGCCAGGCCCCGACCCCACGAACCGCACGTCCAGGGGGGCCTTCCCCGCCCCCCGTGTCTGCACGCGGAAGTGGGTGGGGGTCCCCACCTCCACCCCTGTGCCACATCGTGAAGTCACTGCAGGACCCACAGCACCCACAGGACCCACAGTCCCAGAAGTGGGTGGGGGTCCCCACCTCCACCCCTGCTCCCCATGGTCATTCACTCTGGGGCCCATGGCCGTACCTGCCCCACAGCACCCATCATCCCCACCCCGTGTCCCCCACCCCACCGCTCCTGGACCCTCACCTGTCCGGCTGAGCCCAGGTCCCTCGGCTTTGACCTTGGTGGCATCGTGGGACGGATCCACCTTGATGCGGAAGGGGCTGGAGGGGATCTCCTGGGGACCGAGACCGGGGCACAGTGACACGGGGGCACCACGGGGTCAAAGCCCCAGCCCCACTTGGTCTCTAGGGGCTGGGGACACCCCACAGAGTGGGGGATGGATCCTGGGGGATGTGGGACAGTCCCAGAACCCTCACCTGGTTGGCAAAGAGCACCATGATGGTGTAGAGTCCCGCACCCGGCGCTGTGTACTTGACCGTGAAGGTGTCATTGTCATTCTTAATGATGTCAAAGTCGATGTCAGCCTCGAGCGGCCCCACCACTCCTGGGGCGCACTTGATGCCAATGCTGACGTCACCTGTGGGGATGGCTGCGTCAGTGGCCCTCACTCCCCAGGGGGACACTGAGGAGTGGAACCGGGCACATGGGGCAGGGGGCTGGATCAGGACTGGAGCTGATGGACAGGATCAGGGTTGATGGATCACAATCAGAGACAATGGACTAGGGATGCAGGTGCAGGAACAGGGATGCAGGAATCCTGGACCTGGAGCAGGGACAATAGACTAAGAGCAGGGATGCAGGATCAGGGATGTTGGACCAGGGATGCAGGACCAGGACCAGAACTGATGGGCCCAGAATGAAGGACCCCTGATCCAGGGATTATGGAGCAGGACTGATGGTAATGGTCCAGGACCAGGAGTGCTGGCCCAGGGACGGAGGCCTCATGCCACAGGGGAGTTCCCAGGGTGCCTCCCACCATGGCACCCACCCTGTCCGGCCTCGCTGCAGTCCACGGTGAAGTAGGTGGGTTCGTTGGCCTTCAGCCCTGTCTTCTCCACACCCGGCCCGTGCACCTTCACCCTGCTGGGGTGGCTGCCCTCACCCACGTTCACCTGTGGGCCCACAGTGTCACATGTGGGGCAGAGGCACGGACCCCTCTTTCCCTGGCACCCCATGGAACTGGGATCTCCAACCCCGCCACTGGCATCCTGCCTCCATCCAACCACTCCACAGACTCCCAGCACTTCACAGGACCCCAACCCTTCCCCAGCATCCTATAGGTCTGGGACCCCCATCCCCATTCCCACATCCAGCATCCCATGGGACCCCCATCTCCATCCACATCATCCCATGGGCTCCCAGCTCCACCCTGGCCCCCCAACCCCACAAGACCCCCGTGCCCCATGTCTGACACCTTAACACCCTCCATGGCTAGCACCCCCTCCCTACACCTCCTGGGACCCCCATGGCCACCCCAGCATCCCATGGGTCCCCTATGACACCCACACGGAAGGGGCTGTTAGGGGTGTTGACGCCACCCCAGGCGACAATGACTGTGTGCTTCATGGCCTTGGTGGGGACGTAGACGCAGTGGAAGGTGCCATCACCATTGTCCTTCACCTTGATGTCAATGGGGAAGCCCTCGGCATCCTGTGAGCATCAGGGAGGAGGTGAGGGAACCCAGCAGCACTCAGTGTTCTCAGTGTTGGTGCCCAATGGCACTTGGCATTGGCCAATGGCACCCAACAGCACTCGGTGTTAGCCAACGGCACCCAGCACCCAATGGCACTCATGCTGCCCAGTGGAGCCCAGCAGCACCTAATGGTGCCCAACAGCACCCAATAGATGCCCAACAACACTAAATGGAACCCAACAGTGCTCAACACCAGAAAAAATCACTCAACAGCACCCAGCACCACCCAATGGGCCTCAACACCACCCAACAGCCCCCTACGTTTCCCACCTGTGCATAGAGCTTGAGGGGCCCCTTGCCGGCACCACGGGCGTCAATGGTGAACTCGGCCGGGTGATCCACGATGCAGCCAGTGGGCTCCAGCCCCGGCCCAAAGGCCTTCACCTGTGCAGGGGGGGTTAGAAGGATACAATGGGGTGCTGGCATCCCCAGCACCCACAGGTGAGGCGTAATGGGGTGCAGTGGGGCGCAGCGGCACTGTGGCGCACAAGGCACAACAGGATCTGTGGATTGCTGTGGGTCGCAGCACCTTGTCGGGCCAGGAGTCGGGGGGCGCGGGGCGGATGTCAGCCATGAAGGGGCTGTCCCGGATGTCCTCGTCGTCACAGACCACGTGCACAGCATAGAGCCCTGGCTCCGTGGGCCAGTACCGCACGTCACACGAGCCATCGCCCTTGTCATCACACTCGATGCGTGCCTGGGATGGGCCCTCGATGGAGAACCCTGGGGGCACCGCAGCCACCGTTACCCTGTGCCCGTGCCAGGAGCCCCAGACCTCATCCCTGTCCTCCCTCTGTGCCAATGCCCCCAGCAGGGTGACACTTAACACGTCTTTATGTCCCCGCAGTGGGGACCCCCAGACCATTGTACCCTCTCTGTGACCATGTCCCCAGGGTGGCACCACCCATGTCCCCATGACCCCACTGGGGCCACCCCCAACCTGCCCCATGTCCCCACCTTTGCGTGCCTGTGTCACTACAGCAGTGTGGGACTCCACCGTGGTGCCCATCCTCCAGCCTGTCCCCGTGTCCCCAGTGGAATTTCACCCACTCCATGTCCTTGTCCCCATCACAGTGATACCCCTCACAGTGCCACATCCCCCACATGGTGCCCCCCATTCTGTCCCCATGTTCCCAGTTGGGTGTTACCACTTTGCCTTTGTCCCCACCACATATCTCCCCACCCTGTTCCCACCACATGACCCCCAACCCTGTCCCCACATCCCCACCACAGTGCCCCTGACCCTGTCCCCATGTCCCCCCCTTCAAGGCTCACCCAGGGTCCCCACCACAGTGACCCCACCTCCATGTCTCCCCCAGCTCACCAAGGGTCCCCACTTCGGTACCGATGGCCTCAACCACGAAGTCTGCAGGGCGCCCCACGACCCCGCCCTCGAGCCCCGGCCCCCAGGCCCGGACCTTCTGTGCCCCTGGCTGGGGGGACACCTGCACCTCAAATGGGCTGGGGGGGACAGGCAGGTGTGAGGGGGGACTGTAACACACCTGTACACCCCCAACCCCTCACACACCTGCCCCTCGAATGGGCTGAGGGGAACGGGAGGGGTGGGGGCTATACTACACCTGCACACACCTGCACCCCCCAGGCCCCCAAACACCTCCCTGGGAGGACACCTGCACCTCAAGTAGTCTGGGGGGGATGAGGGAGGGCTTGTACCCCATACACACAGTACCCCACAGTCCCCAAAACCCCCATCCCCAGGAGGACATCTGCATCTCAAATGGGCTGGGGGGGTGGAGGGGCAGTGAGGGGTAGGGCTTGTACATCATACCCCCTCCCCGCACAAACCCACCCCCCTCACTTCCCCCTGCCGGGACGCCTGAGTTGCCACTGACCTGCGGGGGATGGCATAGCCACCCCAGGTGATGGACACCTGGTAGGTGCCGGGCACCCGGGGCACGTACTCGCACTCGTAGACACCGTCACTGACATCCCGCACCTTCACTGGTTCCTCCGTGCCCCCTGTGGGAGCGGGTCAGATGGGGCACACCCCAACCATGCACCTCCCATGGTTACCCCAACCCATGGTCAACCCCAGGATGCCCCCCAACCATCCAATCTCCATGGACACCTTCATGGACCCCCATCCACACACCCACCTCCCCATGGCCACCCCCATGGTGTCCCCCAACCCTAGACACCCCATGGGTCCCCCATCTGTGTCCATCCCTTCATGGGGAACTCCCACCGACACACTCATCCCATCCAGTGGGACCCTGCCCATGGACCTCCCATGGCCAACCCCATGGTGCCCTCCAACCCTGCAGCCCTGCCATGCTCCCACACAGTGACACGTACCTGGACCCCGCAGTGTCACCCGTAGGTCCCCACTGCCCGCGCCCCGTGTCAAGACCTTGAAGTCAGCCACATCCTGCACTCGGACCCCTCGTGGCTGCAGCCCCCGGCCCGTGGCCCGAACCGCCGAGGGGGTGCAGGCTGCAAACTCCCATTAGCACCCACCAGCACCCACCGGGCACTGGGGGGACCTTGGGGAACCCCCAGGGACAGGAAGGGGTGGGGTCTCCCCAGGGCTGGGAGGGGCTCATAGGGACATTTTGGGGACACCTGGGGCAGGGGAGTGCCGTGGGGTCCTCAGGGGCACAAGGAGCCAACCCGTGGGGACACCCAGGGAACAGGGGTGCCAGAGGGGACACCCTGGGGAGTGTACGGGGACCATGGGTTTACCCGTGGTCATTTATTGATGTCATGGACCACTGGGGTCACCACCGGGTGACATGGGGCCACTGATAGGTGGCATTAGCTACAGTGGTCACAAATGTTGTGGGGACACGTGGGGACCCGGGAGGGAGCCTCACCTTCAGCCACATTGACAGTGAAGGGGCTCCTGGGGACCTGGGTGCCAGCGTAGGTGACACAGATGGTGTGTGGCCCTTCAAGGACGGGCCGGTAGGTGCAGCGGAACACGTTGTCCCCTTTGTCCTCCAGCATCACCTCCACTGTGTCCCGCCGGCCCTGGGGGTCCGTGATCACCACCCCCACATCGCCCGAGCCAGCCCCTGTCATCACCAGGACATGGGCTCAGCGCCATGGCCACCATGGAGAGTCACCAGGCCATCAGATGGCCAGGCCACCATGAGGACACGTCCCCAGAGTCACCCAGCCATGTCGTGGAACTGTCACCCTGACGACATGGCCCCACAGCCACTAGACCATCCTGTGGCCATGGCACAAGAAGGACACAGTCTTGGTGCCACTTGCCATGCCATGGCCCTGCCACCATAAGATCACACCATGGCCACGTCACCATGAAAGCCACCAAGTCATGCTACATTCAGGCCACCTTGAGGACATGCCCCCAGAGCTACCTGGCCACGCCATGGCCCTGGAATGAGAAAGACGTGTCCCCAAGCCAGCTTGAGATCATGCCATGGTCGTGCCACTCCAAGGACACATCCCCAGAGCCACCAAGCCACCCCATGCCATCATGAGGACATGACCTTAGTGCCACCAAGTCATGTTACAGCCACACCAGCACAAGGATATGTCCCCAAAGTCTCCGGGTCATGCCATGGTCATGGCACCATGGAGGCATGCCCCCAGTCACCAGGCCATGCCATGGCAGCACCACCACAAGGACACGTCCCCAGAGACCCCCAGCCCCCCTGTGCCCCCACCTGCAGTGTAGATGTCGAAGTAGGTGGGCTTGTTGGCCACATTGCCCACGGGCTCCAGGCCGGGGCCGCGTGCCGTCACCTTGGAGGCGTCGCCCAGGGCCATGCCCACGTTCACCCCAAAGGGGCTCCCATCAATGTTCTGCCCCGCAAACAGCACCGTCACCTGGAGGGCACAGGGATGTCAAGGGTGTCAGGGGACCACGGCCCCCACAGCCACACCACGCTTCAGGGACAACCCCCCCATGGAGACAACATGTGAGACATCCCAGGGACCCCCCAAGAATGACAACCTGAACAGGATCCCCCAGCAGTGACCACCCCCCACAACTCCCTATTGTCCCGCCCAGGGACCCTAATGCATAGGACACCCAGGAATCTCAACGGGACATGCCGGAGTCCCCCCATTACAACACCTCCCCCCACGGACTTCAGTGTGGCACCCCAGGGACCCTATAGGGCACCCCAGGGCCACCCAGTCCTGTCCCCAGGGGACCCCAAGGGGAGCCCCCCAGGGACCCCCAAACCCCACTGTGCCAGGTGTCCCCCATCCCCTTGGGGGGAGCATGGGAGGGGCAGCCACCACTCTGAGACGTGGGGGAGTGTCCCAGGGTGGGGGTGTCACCAGGGACATCACGGGGGGCGTGCTGTGGAGTGTCTCGTGGGGGAGTGTTGCAAGGAGGGTAGCAAGGGGATGTCACAGAAGGGTTGCCTTGGGGGGGTCACCAAGGGGCTCACCTTGTGCAGCCCCCCGACCTTGGGGACGTAGGTGACGCTGTATGTTCGTTTCTTGTCATTGTTGGGGATCACCTTGGCCTGGGGTGGGAAGAGACCCCAAAAATGGGGAAACAGGGTGACACAGAGCTGGGGCACCAGGGGGGTCTCCCAGAGAGGGAGACTGGGGGAATCCCTCGGGGGGGGGGGCCAGGGACCCCTGTACCTCCTCAGTGTGTCCCTCGGGGTCCTCAATATAGACAAGGACCTCGCCCATTCCTGCCTCGAGGGTCTCCACTGTGAACTGGGCCGGGCGCAGCACCACATTCCCCTGTGGCTCAATGCCTGCAGGGTGGGGGGAGTCAGGGGGGCACCCAGCACCCCACAACCCCCTGGCACCCCAGAACCCCCCAGGACTTGGGACCCCCAGGTTGTCCTTGGTGCCAGAGTATCAATGGTGGTCTCCTGGGTATGGGCGACCTGGCTATGGTGACCCTGATAGGACTTTGAGGGATTCCTGGGCAGGGGGAGACTCCTAGGGAGCCCTGGATGGGAGGTGGAGACTCTGGGGCTTCCCTCAGGTATCCCTGGGCACAAGTCACACCCCAGGATTGGAGAGGAGTCCCTGGGCTCAGGTGGGCCCATGGTTTACTGTCATTCCCTGGCAGCCCATAGCTCCCAGGTACTCTCTTGTGCTGGGTTCCCCAGCCCCCCATGTCTCCCACCCAGTACCCCTCCCCATATTCCCCCTGTGCCAGTCCCCATGTGCCCCTGAGCTCCCCTTGCGTGGGGTCCGTGCCCCTCATGTGTCCCATGTCCCACCTGTGCCAGGTCCCCAGCCTGCTGGTGCCCCCACAAACATCCCCTCATGCCCCCCGTCCTGGGACCCCAGCCGCCCCACGGCCCCCGAGCCCCCTCAGCCCCCCGTACCGGGCCCATAGGCGCGTGCGCGGCCAGGCTGGGGGGGACGGGGGCGCAGGGGGGCCCCCGGTTTGAGCTTGGCCTTGGGGAACTGGGACAGGTACGTCATCACCGAGTGCTCGTCCACGTTGGGGTCCACGATCTCCTCAGGGGCAATCACCTGGGGGGGAAGCCCAACACCCGTCAGACCCTCCCAGCACTCCCACCCAGAGGGACCCTGCTGGGAAACCATGCACCCCACTACCAGGAGGGGCCCCCTGACACCTGCCTGGCCCTCCTGAGACCCCCAACACCCCCGTCAGACCCTCCCCGCCCTGCTGGGAAACCCGCCCACACCCACACCCCCACCACACCCATGGGTGCCCAGGGGTACCTCAAATGCCCAGGGACCCCTGTGAACCTCAAGGACACCCCCAGCGTCCTCTCCCACTGCCCCCCATGATCCTGCACTGCACCCCATACCTGGGTGACTGCCAGTGCCCCCCCCATGCCCTGTACCTGGGGGACCCCCAGTGTCCCCCATGCCCCACATCGTGCCCGTACCTGGGGGACTCCCAGCCAGTCGTCTGCCTGCTGCATGGCCTCCCGAGCGTTCTGCACCGGCTCGTTGGGGTCCCACTTCTCCCAGTCTGGGCACAGACCTGGGGGGGCCAGAAGGGTCAGGGGCACACCCCTCTCCTGACCCCCCTCCTGACCCCCCTCCTGACCCCCCTCCTGACCCCCGTCCTGTACATCCTCCCCTCTGCGCCCAAGGCCCCCAACATCTCCATCAGTGTCCCCCGAGCCAGCCAGGACCCCGCACTTCCCCGTACCCCTGCCAGCTGCCCGCTGTCCCACCCCCTGTCCCCAGCACCCCCCGCCCCCTACACGCCCTCACCGGGGGCGCAGTTTCCCCCCCATTTGTCGCTCCCATGGCCCCCACGCCCCCCGTGGTCCCCGCCCCGCCGCGCTGCTCACCCGGCGCGCAGTTGTCCACCAGCGCTCCCAGCGCTTTCCCGTCGCGCCAGTCGCGATTGAAGTTGGTGATGGGCAGCTGCGGCACCTTGTGCTGGATCCAGCCCAGCAGCCGCTGCTTGGGGGTCTGGTGGCGGCCTTCGTCGTCCTCCTCCTCCTCCCACATCGGCATCGAGATGGAATAGTGCAAGATGAGGGTCCAGATCAGCCCCAGGATCAGCTTCAGGTTCCCGTCCACGATTGCCTTGCTGTCTGTGGGGAAGAAATGGAGGGCCTGAACACCGAGACCCCTCGGGACTCCCCCCGGGGCACCCGACATCCTGCGGGACCCGCCGGGGGAATCCCCGCACCCTGACGGCCCCGGGGTCAGCTTCAGGGTTCTGTCCTGGCTGTCTGCGGGAAGGGGGGATAAGGGGAAGACCCGCCAGGGGCACCCCGAAACCCCACAGCACCCCCACAGGGGCCTCGGATACTCCGACATCCCGCGGCACAACGGGGCGGACCCCAGCACCCGTCCCGGGGCACCCCGACACCCCACAGCAGTGCCACGGGACCCTGCACCCCAACACCTGCCTGAACCCCGACCCCCGCCTGGGAACACCCCGACACCCCGGGGCAAAGGAGGGGTCCCTGTTATGGGCCTGGGGACACCCCGACACCCCACGGCAGTGCCCCCTGTCCACCCCGAGCACCCTACGCTCTGCAGGGGGATCCCAATAGCCCACCCCACCCACACCAAGTGCCTGGTGGGGGCACCCCCTGGCAGCACCCGGGGGTCCTCAAGCGAGCACCCGGGTGTGCCACACCCCTGACCTTCCCAAGGAATTCCTGGAGTGCCAGGATGGGGAAACTGAGGCAGGGGACGACTGCGGGGGAGGGCGGCCCGAGGCATCCCGGTCCCTCCCCCGCTCCCTTCCCCCGCCACTTCCCCCCACTAGCGATCGCGTTTCAGGGAGGAAATGGGGGACATGTGGGAGTGGGCGGGACAAACCACCCCCCCACCACCCCCGGGAGCTCCCGGGTGGGCAACACCTGGGAGGTCCCCAGAACTTGGGGTCACATTTGAGGCGGTCACGGGAGGGGGCAAAGACACGCGTGGGGAGGGCGAGGTGACACCGCGGGAGGGGGTCTCGCAGCCCCCGGGTGCGGGCGCGCGAGGGGGGCTGTGCACGCACGTGTGTGCGGGGGGGCCGCAAGCCCTCCCCCCGAGCGGGGGGGTCACCCTGCAGCTGTCGGGTGGGGGTGGGCGCTGGGGCCCTGCGAGGGGTGGGTGCGTGTGCGAGGGCCGGAGCCCCCCCGCGCGTGAGCTCAGCGCCCCGGCCCCGAGCCAAGCGTGAGCTCAGCCCCCCCGCACGGCCCCTGCACCAGGCCCGGACCCCCCCGCTCCGCACGGCCCGCAGACCGCACAGCCCTGGCACACTCACCCCTTGCACACTTCTCCGCAGCCCCACCGTTGCCTCCAGCCTTGCACACTCACCCCCATTCCCATTCCTCCGCCGCTCTTGCACGCTCATCCCGCTCCTGCTCCTCTGTCACCCCTCCCCTTACACGTTCATCCCCATTCTCATCTGCCCATCGGCCTCGCTCTTGCACACTCATCCTGCATTCCCATTCTTCCATCACCCTGCTCTTGCACACTCACCTACGGGCCCATCCTCATATGTCCATCATGCCCCTTGCACACTCATCCTTCACTCCCACTCCTCCATCCCCCCACCCTTGCACTCTCATCCTAGTCACACTCATCCATCACCTCCCTTTACACACTCATCCACACCCTCACTTGTCCACCCCTGCCCTTGTACACTCACCCTCAACTTCCCATCCCTCTATCACGTCCACCCTTGCACACTCATTCCTCTTTCTCATTTGTCCATTAGGCTTGCCCTTGCATTCTCATTGCCTCACTCCTCTGTACTCACGGTCACCCCATTCCCACTCCACCACCGCTGCCCCTGCCCTTGCACACTCACATTCCCATTCCTTCTCCACCCTCCAGCACACCCGCCCTGTTCCCCCTCACACGCCCCTTGCACACCCACCCATGGACACTGTTCCCCCCCAGGTGCCCCTAGCACACCTACCAATGGACACGAGCTTGATGTGCTCCCTCTCCAGGAACTCGAGAGCCACCGAGACGTTCTCCAGCTTCATCTGGCGGAAGTTGGGGCGCGGGTGGTGCTTGCGCCCCATCTTCTTCTGGCTGAGCACCTCGAGCAGCGCGATGAGGCGCAGCCCGTCGCTCAGATCGCGCTGCAGGTCCACGATGCGCTTCTGCACACACTTGAGGTGCTCATTGCACCAGCGAGTGAACGTGTTTTGCTGTATCTTCTTCCAGGGCGCGTCCTCTGCAAGGTCCTTCTCGGTGGCTGGGAGCTCCTCGGGGTCTTCACCCGGTGCTGCCTCGTAAGTTGAGTTCATCCTGGAGGGGCTGGGGGGGTCCTCGATGGTCAGGGGGGTTGCTGGGTGGTGTGGCGGATCCTGAGTGGGTGGGGGGGGAGGGGTTAGTCCTGGGTCACTCCTGGTGATGAGTGGGGGTCCTGTGTCAGTACCAGTGTCCTGAAGGGATCCTGGTACCGTGGGTGTGCGTCCCAAATCAGTGCCGGCGTCCTGTGGACCCTGTCCTGGGTCAACGTGGGTGCCCGGGTGAGGGTTCTGGGTCCTGGTGGCAAAGCCGGTGCTGGGGGACGGTGTCCTGGGTCAGAGCTGGTGTCCCGGGTGAGGGCCCTGGGTGGGTGCTGGTGCCCGCTATGGGGTCCCGGTGCTGGGAGGCGGCGTCCTGGGTCAGTCCCGGTTCCTGGGTGGGGATCCGGGTGGGTGTCTGTGTCCTGGATGGGGTCCCAGTTCCGGGCGATGGGAGACGGTGTCCTCGGTCAGTCCCGGTGTTCAGGGAGGGTCCCGGTTCCCGGGGTCAGGACGGGTGCCTGGGGACGGGGTCCCTTCTCAGTCCCGGCGTCCCGAGAGGGGTTCGCTGCTCGGTACCGGTGTCCTGGGTAGCGGTCCCTATTCCCGGAGTCGGGGCTGGTGTCCTGGGTCTGTCCCGGTGCAAGTTTCCGGCGGTGGGGTTGGTTCCCGGTGGGTTCCCGGAGCGGAGCGGCGGGTCCCGGAGTGCTGGGGTGTCCGGTGGGTTCCCGGGGTCGGTTTCCGGTGAGGTCCCGGAGCGGCGGTTCCCGGTGGGGTCCTGTGTGCTCGCGACGCGTCCCAGGAGCGTTCCTGGGCCGGGGGCGACGGCGGCAAGTGGCGGGGCCGGGGGCGGCGGCGGCTTTAAGCGCTGCCCCGGCCCGGCCCGCCCCGTCCCGGGGAGGGACCGACCGGGAGGGACGGAAAGACCGCCCGACCGGCCAGGGGGTGGGGGGTCCGGCCGTCGCTATTTATAGCCCCGACCTCACACCCGGGCCCCCAGACACCGGCACCCCCAAAACCCCCGGACTTTGGCACTCCCCAAACCTCGGAGCCCCGGACTCCGGCACCCCTCAAATCTCGCACTCCGGCACCCTCAAAACCCCGGAATCCGGCACCTTCCGAAACTCCGGATCCCAGCACACCCGGGACCCCCGACTTCGGCACTTCCGGACCAAGGCTCTCCCAAACCCCGGCAGTTCCAAAAACGCTCAGACATCAGCACCCCTAAATCTCCGACATCCCTGAAACCTCAGTAACCTCAAACACTGGCACACCCAAACACTGACACTCACAAGTACAAACACCCCGAAATGCTGGCACCCACAAACTCCCAAACGCTGGCACCCCAACACCTCCAAACTCCCCAAATTTGCTGAAGTCCAGTGCCACAGACTCTTAAACTGTGGCACCACAGAACCCCCACCCCCAGACATTGGCACCCCCAACTTTCACACGCTGACCCACTGGCACGCCTGAACATCGGCATCCTCAAACCTCCACCAAACCTCGGCCCTCAAGTACCCCAGCCTCCCTACACTGAAACACTGGTACCCCAAAACCTGGCACCCAGACACCTCCGAAACTCTGGCATCCCAAAACTCCCACCACCCCCAAAAGCCTGGAACCCCAAAATCTAGACACCCCCAAACTCCAAAATCCACCTCAATAATCCAAACTCAATAATCCCAAATATCAGCAATCTCAACACCCCAAAAGCTCAGTGCCTTACAGCCCAGGCGTCCCAACACCCTGTTGTCCTGATCCACCTGTAGCTTGATACCCCAACACCGCAGGCACCCCAATACCGCAGCCTCCCAGCAGTGCAAAGCGCCCCAAAACCCCCCACAAAGACACCCCCCAGACTTACTTGGAACTCCCTCTCTCATCCCCTCCAACTTGGGAAACCCCAAAAAACTCACATTAAAAACTCCCCCCGAGCCCCCAGGGGCGCAACCGAGATCCCACAAACCCTCTCAGGATCCCCCTCCAGGGAAACCCACCAGGACCCCCCCCAGAACCACCCCCGCCGTGGAACCCCCACTCCCCCCCGGTGACTCCAGCCATGGGTCCCCCTGGCTGTGCCTCAGTTTCCCCGTCGCAGTGGCACGTGTCTGGAGAGGGGGTTCGATCATATTTGGGGGTGACCCCACTCCCCCCGAATCTCTCTTGTGTCCCCCCGCCCCATTCCAAACGCCAGAGGCCTCCTCAACACCCTTGGGAGGGGCGGAAGGGACACTTGGGTGACACATATCTGAGTCCTTTTGGGGGGGAATTTGGGGAGTATCGTGTTCCCTTTTGTTCCGGTGCCTGCCCTGGAAGCTTCCAACGTGGGGGGGGGGGGGGGGGGGGACGGGACCGCGGGTGCACCCCGAGGTGACAATGGGTGACAGGGGGGTGACGTGGGGGGGTGACGTGGGGGGGTGACGCTGTGGCGCCTGCGCCAGGACCTAAAAATAACCTGCCGAGTCAGAGCCACGCACCGGCACCCAAAATACCCGGGGGGGCACGCGGTGGGGGGGCACCCCCAACACACCATCCCCCAAAATACCCCGGGGAGGGACCTGGGGGGGCACGTAACGCGGGTGGGGGCAAAACGTGACAGGTGTGGCGCCCTCCCCCACCAGGACCCCCAAAGCCATGGCAAGGGTGGTAAGAGGAGCGGGGGGTCAGGATGTTTGGAGAAGTCGAGGGTGGTCCAGGGGGGTCTGAGCAGCCAGGGCGCTCCGGAGGGCTCAGTGTAGTCCAGGATGGGGGTTCAGGATGCTGCTGGGGCAGGTCAGAGGGAGCCGGGGGGGCCGGGGTCCTTCGCAGGGGGTCCTGGTGCCCCCCAGAGTCTCGGCTGTGCTGCAGCCGGGGCAGAGGAAGATGATGGTGGAGGCCACAATGAAGGGACAAAGGACCTGACCCTGCCAGTGTCTCCAGAGAAGGGGCAGAGGGCAGAGCCACTGCCCCCTGTGGTGACACCCTGAGTCCTGTGTCCCCCACGCTGTCCCTGGCTCCTCTGAGTACTGGGATTGGAAGCACTCAGGGTCCTTAGGGTGGGGTGACATGGGGAGGGGACCATCGGCAGCGTGGGGGCACAGACAGGGGAACAGGGGGACGCTGGGACTTGGCCGTGGGGACAAGGGGGACAGGGCTGAGGGGCACAAGGGACAGGAGAACAAGGGGTACATGGATAGGGGGGCACAGGGAACATGGCCATGGGGACAGCGGGGACACATGTGGGGCCACATCCAGGAGAGCACAAGAGCAGCAACTTGGAGGCCCTGGAGTCCCATGGGGGCCATGGGGCTGTAGTCAGAGCGCTGGGGGGGCTCTGGGGGCCGTGGGTGCCGTGTGGCGGTGGCGCTGCCGGTCCCAGTGGGTGCTGGGGTGTTCCGCGGTGCCTGCGCTGGAGGATCCTGCAGGGCTGGCACTGCTGCTGCTGCTGCTGCAGCCCCCGCAGCTCCACGCTCATGCGGCGCCCATGGGAGGAGCGGCTGCTCGGCATCGCCCCCCTGCACCCTGAGTCCCGTCCCCACTCCATGGCCACCACCCTGGAATCACAGAGCGGCAGAATCCCTGAGGCTGGAAAAACCCTCCCAGCCCATCCAGTCCCAGCTGTGCCCGATGCCCACCTTGTCCCCACCGCAGAGCCCTGAGTGCCACCCCCAGGCCTTCCTGGGACCCCAAACCTCCCTGGGCAGCCCCTGCCAAGGCCTGACTGTTCCCCACCATGCCCCAGCTCTGCCGTGGCCCCCACACCTCCTGCGCTGTGTCCCCTCCTCTGCAGCCCCACGGCCTCAGTGACCGCAGTGACCGCAGCTCCACGGGGACACGGCGAGCACACCAGGAGGGACATGGGGGACCCTTTGTGGGCTGTCTGCCCCCTGGATTGTCCCCTGTGGCCGCCATTTGGGGGGTGCCCCTCCATGGGGATGCCCAGTACAGCACCAGCAGAGCTGACCTGATCCAGTACAGCCCAGTACAGTCCACTGTGACCCTGTTCAGCCCAGCACACCCTGGTACAGCGTGACCAGACGCAGTACAGCCCAACAGGACACAGTACAATCCCACAACAAAATACAGTGTAGTACAGCCCAGTACAAACCAGTACAGTACAAGCCAGTATGATCTAGTACAGCCCAGTACAGCCCAGTAAACCATGGGCCGGGGGTTCAGCCTACCCTATCCCCCTGTTCCTCCCCTGGCCCCATCCCTGGCCTGTCCCTGAGCCCCCCGGCCCCATCTCTCCCTCAGGGCTGGACAGAACCCCAGGGGTGCCCCCGGGCACCCTCAGAGTGGGCACCCCACACACACTGCCCAGAGACACAGCTGGCGTCCCCCCCACCTGAGCTCCCTTTTCCCTGGGGGTCCTGGGGTGCCACAGCCTGGTCCCTGCCCTGGCCTTTATAGGCGCCCCCAGCCCGGGGGGGCCCCAGCGCCCATAATCCCCCCCCCCCTAAGCAGCTTCTGCTCATCCTTCCTGTTCTCCGGGGGTGCCACGGACTGGGGGAGGGAAAGAAGGGGGAGGGAGGGCAGGAAATGCTGCAAGTCTTCTGGGATTTGAGTCCCAGGAGCATACCCCCAAAGTGACCCCCATCAATGACCCCCTGGCACTGCACCCCCAAAATGAACACCCCCTCTCAGACACCACACCTCAAGCAGTGCCCCCCCAGTCTCCCCCTTCACCCCTTGATGCCCCCAGACTCCCCTACCTCAGCTGGGACCTCCCAAGCACAGGGCTCCTCACTCCCCCAAGCCCAGAACTGGGGACAATCGCTTGAGGGGGGAAACACTTTGGGGGGACACCCTGGGGTGCTGGGGTGGGGGGCAATGGGTGACCTCATGAGCGAAACTCTGAGTTCTTCCCAAGGCATCCACAACTGGGCCATCCTGGGAGAGCAGGATCAAGGCTGGGGACCCCTGGGGATACCTGGGGACACCTGGCCATATTGGGGGTACCAGGACAGAGCTTGCGGACCCCTGGGGCACGCTGCGGACCCTGGTGGGACTAAGATTGGGGACCTCTGGCCATTGTGGCGGGACCAAGACTGGGCTTGGGAACACCTGGGGACACCTGAACACCCCAGAAGGAGCAGGATCAAACCTGGAGACCCCTGGGGACCCTCTCCATGCCCAGGGGTTGGGGGGAGCTCTTCCGCCCCCCCAAATCCCCCAGAGCACCGGCAATCGGCTCGACCCGGCTCAGGGGGCCGATTAGGCGCTGAGCCCGGTTTAGCCCACCCTAATCCCCAAGTTTGGCCGGGCTGAGCCCTGATCCCCTCTAAGCAGCTTTGGGGGCGCAGGGTATATCAGAGGGGCGGGCACCCCCCCTGCCACCGCCACCATGGACGAGGACGAGTTCTACCTGTTCAAGAACGTGTCGTCGGTGGGGCCCTGGGATGGGCCCCAGTACCACATCGCGCCCATGTGGGCCTTCTACCTGCAGACCATCTTCATGGGCGTGGTGTTCGTGGCGGGCACCCCCCTGAACGCCATTGTCCTCATTGTCACCGTCAAGTACAAGAAGCTGCGGCAGCCACTCAACTACATCCTGGTGAACATCTCCGTCAGCGGCCTCATGTGCTGCATCTTCTGCCTCTTCACCGTCTTCATCTCCAGTTCCCAGGGATACTTCATCTTCGGGAAGCACATGTGTGCCTTCGAGGGCTTTGCGGGGGCCACCGGAGGTATGAGGGCACCATGTGGACTCGGGCTGCTGGGGCCAGAGGCAATGGAGTGACCACTGGGGGCTGCTGGGGCCACAGGTGACCACAGTGATCCCCTGGGGCTGTGGAAGCTGGGGTGACCATCATGGTCTGGTAGGGCTTGAGGTATTGTTGACCACATTCTATTGAGGCTTTAGGAGTTGGGGTGACCACCACAGGCTGCTGGGGTGCAGGCACTGGGGTGACCTTCTGGACCTTTAGGAATTGACCACCATAGTCTGGTGGGACTACAGGAGTTGGGATGACCACTTGGGTCTGGTGGAGCTGGAAACGGGGGTGACCATCATGTTCTGGGGCTGGGGGAGTTGGGGCGATCATTGTGGTCTGGTGAGGCTGAAGGTGACAAAATGGGTAAAGGCCATGGGTAGGGTTGAGCCCTGTGATCTGTTGTGGCTGGAGGAGCTGGGGTGACCACTGAGGCCTGAAGGTAGGGCTGAAGGTAGGGGTGAATACTACATTCTGCTGGGGTCGTAGGACTTGGGGTGACCCAGTGGCCTGGGGGGCTATGGGAGTTGGGGTGACCCATAGCCCTGGTGGCCATGGTGGCCATGGGCAGTTGTGTGAGGCCAGTGGCCATGTTCCCCCAGGGCTGGTGACAGGGTGGTCCTTGGCCTTCCTGGCCTTTGAGCGCTACATCGTCATCTGCAAACCCTTCGGCAACTTCCGCTTCAACTCCCGCCACGCCTTGCTGGTCGTGGCAGCCACCTGGATCATCGGCGTCGGCGTCGCCATCCCCCCCTTCTTCGGCTGGAGCAGGTGAGGACACGGCAGGCATGGGGGGCAGGGGGTGGGCAGGGTGCGGAACAGCTCCAGGAGTAGCAAGTGGGGGGTCAAGGGGGTGCCATGGGGGTGCCAGGTGAGTACCTGAGGCACCAGGAGTGCCGTGGGGTGCCGTGGGGGCACCGGGGGTGCCGCACGGTGCAGAGCCAGGGCTGAGCGCAGGTGCTGCAGGTACATCCCCGAGGGGCTGCAGTGCTCCTGCGGCCCTGACTGGTACACGGTGGGCACCAAGTACAAGAGCGAGTACTACACCTGGTTCCTCTTCATCTTCTGCTTCATCGTCCCCCTCTCCCTCATCATCTTCTCCTACTCCCAGCTGCTCAGCGCCCTGCGGGCCGTGAGTCCCAGGGGCACGGGGGGCATAGGGGACACGGGGGGCACTGGGGTCAGGCACATCTGTGGCCGAGGCATGGAGAGTGGAGAGGGGTTGGGGACAGAAGGGAAGGAGGAAGGGAGGGAGGAAGGGAGAGAACAAGGGATGGAGAGATGGAGAATTGACTGGGATCAAGGAGGGAAGGAGGGAGGGCAGGATAGGGAGCAGGAGGGAGGGAGAGGTGACTGGAGGGATGAAGGGATGCAGGGAGGGAGGGGAGGTTGCTTGGACAGAAGGTTGGGCAGTAGCACAGGCAGGAGGATGGGCAGGGTACCGGGCAGGGGTCAGGAGCCCGGGCAGGGGGCTGAGGGGGGCAGGGGGCCAGCAGCCCGGGCAGGCCCGAGGTGTCCCTGTCCCTGGCGCAGGTGGCGGCGCAGCAGCAGGAATCAGCCACGACACAGAAGGCAGAGCGGGAGGTGTCACGCATGGTCGTGGTCATGGTCGGGTCCTTCTGCCTGTGCTACGTCCCCTACGCGGCGCTGGCCATGTACATGGTGAACAACCGCGACCACGGCATCGACCTGCGCCTCGTCACCATCCCTGCCTTCTTCTCCAAGAGCGCCTGCGTCTACAACCCCATCATCTACTGCTTCATGAACAAACAGGTGACACCCACACAGACACGCAACAGGGGGACAGCCCAGACAACGGCAGCGGGACACCCAAGACATAGGGGACAGGGGGGACACCCAGGGAGACACAAGAGAGGGGACACCCAGGGACACCAGGTGGTGGGGGCATCCAGGGGTGCCCAAGGACATCTGAGGACCAGGAACACTCAGGGAGACCCAAGCATGGGGAACACCCAGGGATATCCCTGTGAGGGAACATCCCAGGACACTCGGATGAGGGGAAAACATTGGCAACCGCGACACAGAGATGGGGACACCCCAGGACACTGGGGCAACAGGGACATGCAGGGGTCCCCAAGGACATCAGGGGACCAGGGACACCTGGGGATGGTGCATGTGGGGTATAAGGGGCATCTAGGGACACTTGCATGGCTGGGGGTACCATGACCCTAGGCCACTGTGGCATCTGAGGGCAGGACAGTGCCAGGACTGGACACAGGACCAGTGGGACCCCCAGGCTGAGCTGTCCCCTCTCCTGTGACCCCACCTCACCCGTCTGTGTCCCCGCAGTTCCGCGCCTGCATCATGGAGACGGTGTGCGGACGGCCCATGACCGACGACTCCGAGGTGTCCAGCTCGGCCCAGCGCACCGAGGTCTCCTCTGTGTCCTCCAGCCAGGTCGGCCCCAGCTGAGGGGCCCTGGCACCACTCCAGCCCCCAGGACCCCCGGCTGCCCCCCAGGACCCCCAGCTGCCCCCACTGTGGGACTGGCATTGCCCTGGGGGCCCTGGCCAGCCTAGGATGTAGCGCGGGTGGGACAATAAACCATGGCCGCAGTCTGAGCGCAACGGGGACCCACTGAGCCGGGGCCCACGGCAGGACCCATGGGACAGGGGACCCACTGAGCACCCGGGGCCCACGGCAGGACCCATGGGACAGGGGACCCACTGAGCACCCGGGGCCCACGGCAGGACCCATGGGACAGGGGACCCACTGAGCACCCGGGGCCCACGGCAGGACCCATGGGACAGGGGACCCACAGCATGGACATCCTAGGGGCAGCTGTGCCCCACAGCAGGGCGGGAATGGGGGAGCCTGGGGGTAGCTGTGCCACATGGTGGGATGGGACGGAGGTCTTGGGGGTGGCTGTGTCCCACTGCAGGGCAGGACAAGTCCCAGGAGTGGCTGTGCCCCATGGCAGGGCGGGAGGGTGGGTCTCAGGGGAAGCTGTGCCCCACAATGGGGCAAGGATGGGGGTCCCGGAGGTGGCTGTGCTCCACGGTGATGCCATGGTGGGACTCTGCTCCCTTGTCCCCCTCAGGCCTCACAGGCAGGGGGCCAGGGAGGTGGGATGCTGCTACCCATCTCCATTTGTGGGGCTGGGGTGGGGCCTAAGGCCCCCCATTCATGGGGCTGAGCTCCCCCTCCATGGGGCTGGGGCTGGGCCCCCCATCTGTGGGGTGGCGGTGGGTCTGAAACCCCCATCCATGGGGGTGGATTCCCTCTGTGGGGCTGAGCCCCCCAAGCCCCAGGGACAGGACTCCCACAGGCCTCATGCCCCCCCACACACCCCCCACCCAGTTCCACCCACTCCCCTCCTCAGGGCCCCTCCCACCTGAACCCTCCTGGCTCAGTCCGAGGGGGCTCCCCCAGATCCCAGTTTAGGGGAAACAGGGAATCGGGGCCTGTCCCCCTCGGCCCATCGGGGGCTGAACAGGTTTATTGAGTTCCAACCAATCCGGATCCCTTCAATCAGCCTGAGGAGAAAATCAAGGAATAAGCCCGGAGGAGGTGAAAAATCCATGTCCGGAGTTGTCACAGGGCTCCAGATCCTCACGGATGGTGAGGGATGTTAGGAGAGCGGCTGTTGCAAGGCTGGGTGGCTGCACCAGAGGCTCTCCCAGTGTTCCAAAAATCACTTCCACTGTCCCAAATCATCCCTGGTGTCCCAAACCAACCCTGACATTCCCAGATCACTCCCAGCATTCCCAGATTCCCAAGCCCCACATGGGGCCATATTCCCAACCGAACTTACCCCTGGATTTAGGGAGGGGAGGAAAGGAGGAGTACAAAAAGGAGGAGATGGGAGGATCTGCTCAGCCCTTGGAAACCTTTGGGAAAGGATTTAAGGGAAAACCTGGGAATTTGGAGATGGCCAGACCCGATTCCATGCAGCTCTGGCAGCTGCAGGGGCACCAGCACAGAGGAGGGAAAACCTTGGGAATTGTCCCAGAGTGGGGTGGGATGAGGCCCTCCCCCAGAGGTCTGGGGGGTTCAAGGCACTTGGAGCAGGGCTGGGGGGAGCGGTCTTGCCCTGATCCCAGGGGGTGGCGACAGGGGAGGAGGGTCCAACCTCCCCGGGGTCACCTCTGGCTCACCCCCGGGGCCTGCTGCTGCTCCCATGGTTTTCAGGGTTTTCTTGGGTTTGAATTTTCATTTCAATGTTCACTTTTTATTCCAATTTCACATCAATGTTTCCATTTAATTCAATTTCACTTCTCCAGTTCCAATTCCATTTCAATTTCAATTTTCAATTTTAATTTCAATGTTTAATTCCAATTCCATTTTTAATTCAAATTTCAATCCAATTTGAATCCCAATTTTAATTTCCACTTTAATTCCAATTTTAATTTTAATTCCAATTCCAAGTCTAATTTTTATTCCAACTGCAATTCCAATTCCAATCCCTCTGTGAATTTCCCACTCCCCCCCAGGCCCCCGGGCCCCGCAGCCCCGGGCAGCCCCATTGCTGCCCCCGCGCCAGGGGAGCCGTTTCCACACGTGGTAAAACCAAAACATACAAAAATAACCCAAAAGTCATTAAAATCCAGGGAAAACCCACAACGAGACGAGCCCCAAGTGCCAGGGGAGTGTGGCTTTCCCGAGCCCCGTCCCCGGGAGCCGGGATGGGGTTTCTCCGCGGCAGGAGCGGCCTCGGCGAGGGACGGAGCCCATAAATGGGTGCCAGGTCGAGCCTAGAACTCGTCATGCCGCACCAGCGCCTCCCCGAAGTCTGTGGCCTGGCTGCCCACGAACAGGTCCGACTTGTCCACGATCTCCTCCCGCGTCAGCTTCCCATCCTGCAGGGAATGCCACGTCCCGCTATTTCCCATCCCGCTATTCCCCCACTCCTCCCGTCCCAATCCCAAAATCCCACCAGAGTTGCTGGCCCACCTTGTCCTGGTCGGACTCATAGACGAGGTGCCGGGCCTCGGCCTCGGCGTGGTCGTAGTCTGAGGGCAGGATCCAATCCTTGGTCTCCTCCTTGTCCATCTTCCCATCCCGGTTCTTGTCCCGGAATTCCACAAACTGTTCCCGCTCCGTCTTCACCCACTCGGGCTCATCAGCGTCACCGTCCTGGCTGTACATGTCACCTGGGGGGGACAGCAGGATCAGGATCAGCCCCACGGCTCCATCCCCATCCCAAGGATTGACCCAAAGCCTTGAGTTCCCTAAATCCACCCCCAAAATCCCAAAGCACCATCTGGGTCATGATTTCACCCAAATATCCTCAATGGAGGCCTGGGGGCAGGCAGAAGTTGAGGGAGAGAAGAACATTCTGTGAGGGGCAGGGCTGAGAAGGACATGGTGGCAGTGGCTGCCACTGGACGGGGACACTGAGGGGACACGGGCAGGACACAGAGCACCAGTGTCTCACCGATGTACTCCTCCAGGTCAATGAAACCATCGCCGTTCTTGTCGATGTCCTCCATGGTTTCCTGCAAGAAGATGCCAGCGTGAGCTGGGCACGGAGCAATTCCGGCCCCTCAGTGACACCCGCCACCAGCGCTTCCCAAAATGCCTCTGTGCTGGCCCCACCTGCACCACGATGTCCTTCATGTAGTCATACTCCTCGGGGTGCAGGAAGGCCGTGAACTCCTCCTTGGTGGCTGCCAGGTCTCCATCCTTGTCGGCCATCTTGAAGCGCCGCTCATCCCGCACCATCATCTGTTTGTAGTTGAAGCCATCGTCAGGGTCCGGATCGTCTGCACAGGGAGGGAGCACAGGGAGCACCCGGCTCAGCTCGGGCACGGGAAGGACCCTGGTAACCACCAACAACAGCCCCAACCCAACCTCAACCCGACCTCAACCCAACCTCAACTCAAACTCAACCTTCTCTACTGAACCTCAGCTTCCTCACAACTTCAACCTCAAGACAACCTCAATCTCCTCAACCTTCACCCCAACCTCAGCCTCCTCCACTCAACCTCCTGACCATAACCTTCTCATCTTCAACTTCCTCAAAGCAACCTCAACATCCTCCACCCAACCTCAAACTCCTTAACTCAACTTCCTCCCTCTCAGCACAGCCTCCCAACGCTTTGGCAACAAAAGCTCAATCGCAACCACTTCTCTCCTGCCCACTCCCAGGAGGAGGAGGAGCTGAGGAAGCCCTGGGATCACAACATTCCCAGGGAGAGGCCCCAAAAGACAGGGCTTGGGGGGTTTGGCCAGCACGGCCAGAGGCTCAACCTGAACTATTTTGGGAGGGGACTGTGTAAGGGGATCTCACTCGCTGCCGGGGCGGTGGCAGGGCTGGGTGGGACCACGGGGCACGCGTGGCTACTTGGCACAGCCCTGCCACAGGCGAGGAGTTCCAGGACATGGGGCCAGCAGTGCCCAGCAGCCTATGGAGGATGTGGATCCTGGGGGACACTGCCACGCTCTGGGAAAGTTACACCAGAGCCAGGCCCGATCTAGTAAGAGGGTCCAAAAGTCCCTGCGTCCCCGCTCTGTTACTTGGGACAAAAGGCAGGCCCCTGGACTAAGGGGCTCAGGACTAAGGAGCTCTGGAGCAGCTCTGGGACCATTAAATATCCAAAGATTTCAACTTCAAGGCAGCTCTAGGGCAGAATGAATCCCAAATTCCCCATTCTGTTCCCAAAGTTTTGCCTTGGGAAGCAGCACAGCCCCAAACAAGGAAACCTTTAGGACCAGCATCATTAACAGACGATTCCTTAATTGCTGTTGGTCTAATTAATGGGTTTGATGGGGGAGTAGTGGTGGGGGCAGGTGAGTTAAAAAGGGTTAAACCCTCCCAAAGCCCCCAAGTCACTTCCTGTCTAGGTCCCTGGGCTGAGAGAGGTTTGGGGGAGCAGAGGGAGGGGAAGGAGACAGACCCAGGGAATCGCTCAGAGCATGGCAGCAAAGCCACAAGTTCAACCCCACATCTTGTCTTCTGGGACAAGCATTCCTGGTTTTGGATCCCACCACGGGATTGAGGAATTAACAAAAATAGGGATGATGATGATGATAATATTCTGATTTTGAAGGGAATTTCAAAGCAGTTTCCAGTCTCAGATGAAGCTCTTGAACATTTATCACTTGATATTCCCTGCTTCCCAGGATTCCCCCCAGCAGAACCCCAGACTGCTCTGTGACACTTCTGGGGGCCACCCGGTGACTCATCCTGGCATGTAATTAATTAATTAATTAAACCACTCCCAGCACCTCGTTTTGCTGACAAAACACCACATTGTGGACCCCCCAGAGCAGCCGAGGGGCATGCCTGGCCCCATGCACCCCTTGGGCCCGGGTCAACACTCATGAGGCACTTCCAGAGGCATTCCAGCTCCACTCTGACCAGGGAGCAGAGTGAGGAGAAGAGAGGGGAACATTTCAGCAGCAAGGAGCTGTGGAAAAGTAATTCCTGCCGAGAGGAGCCAGAGCCAGAGCATGAGGCAGGATCCTCCCGGCACTCCGTAAGGATACAAGTATGTGGGAGCAGCATGAGTCGAGGCTCCATCGGGGCCTGCCAAGGGCACTCAGCCTCCAGCGCCGCTCCGGGTTTGGAACCGGCCATGCCGGGGGCTGGGCACTCCCCACACGCTGCTCCGACTGTGGGAAGGAACTTCTCCTTCAGCTCATTAAGGGGCTCCCATTAATTCAGGGCTTTCTCATTAGGGCTTTTCCGCACGAATGTTCATATTTTTCCCTATCCAACACCTGCAGGTCCTAAATGCCACCCCAGACTCCTCAAACAGTGCTCAAACCCTTCCCAGGACCCCTGTTCCCCCTTCCAGACTGGGTTTACAGAGGCAGATTACCCAGACCCCAGAAATCCATGGCAAAAGGAGGTTTAGGAAGCGCTGCCCAGCCTGGGGGTGTCACAGGGATTTCCCTGGCCACCAGCACAGCAAATCCAGATCCTCCCCGATCCCAAGGGAGATGGATGAGCCTCCCGTGCAGCGGCTCCCCCTCTGCACATCCCGCAGAGCAGTTTGACTATTTTTGGCAATATTTAGGAAATTAGAGTGGATTCCACACCCCAGAGCTGCAGCTCCTCCACCCGGGCCAGTCTACAGTGCCGGAGGCCAGAGCTCACAAAGGGCTTGAGGGTTTAAGGTTTTAACCCCAAAAGAGCTGCTGCTTCCCACACTCCCAGGGATGTCTGAAGCTGCACCACACTGCTGGCCCAGCACGTGTCCCAAAATCTCCAAGTGCTGGGGTCTAACGCTGCTCCCAGAACAAGGGAAAGCGATTGAAATCTCTGCTAATGGTTTTTGTGGGTTTAGGGACGCAATGGACACACCAAGGTGGTTCCATAGCCACAGGTCAGTGGGTTCCACCTGCAGGTGCCAAATTCCCCCACAAGCCAGGAAATCCAAAGGGCTGGAAACCCCCATTCCCACATGCCATTAATCCCAAAATCAGCTGGATTCAGCCCAGAGCTGCATTTGTCAGCAGGGACATCAATAATGCCCAGATGTGGCTGCAGAGGGGAAAAGGGGGGTGTGGGGTGTGTAAACATCCCCTTGGGGAGATTTCCATGTATTCTGGGTACTTTTCCTTGGATTTCTCTTTGTTGATGCCACCAGGAGGTCAAATTGGAGAGTTTTGCAGGTTTTGAAGTGTGACATCTTGTGGACATCTGCTCCAGCTGGCCCCTCATATACCAAGGCGTTGTGCCGGGCCCTACATCATATTCCTGTGCTTATCCCAGGGCACAAACCCATCTCGGGTCAGCCAAACGCCTGCCACCACCACTCCACACTCCCAACCACCTCCTCTGGGCTTCCTTAACCCAGGCCCCAAACTCCCCCTCCAACACAGCCCCCTCCGGATCCATGTCCATCCCACCGACCATCCAACACAGCCCCATCCGGATCCATGTCCATCCCACCGACCATCCAACACAGCCCCATCCGGATCCATGTCCATCCCACCGACCATCCAACACAGCCCCATCCGGATCCATGTCCATCCCACCGACCATCACTCCACAGCCCCATCCGGATCCATGTCCACCCCACCGACCATCCAACACAGCCCCATCCGGATCCATGTCCATCCCACCGACCATCCTCCACAGCCCCATCCGGATCCATGTCCACCCCACCGACCATCCAACACAGCCCCATCCGGATCCATGTCCATCCCACCGACCATCACTCCACAGCCCCATCCGGATCCATGTCCACCCCACCGACCATCCAACACAGCCCCATCCGGATCCATGTCCATCCCACCAACCATCACTCCACAGCCCCATCCGGATCCATGTCCACCCCACCGACCATCCAACACAGCCCCATCCGGATCCATGTCCATCCCACCGACCATCACTCCACAGCCCCATCCGGATCCATGTCCACCCCACCGACCATCCAACACAGCCCCATCCGGATCCATGTCCATCCCACCAACCATCACTCCACAGCCCCATCCGGATCCATGTCCACCCCACCGACCATCCAACACAGCCCCATCCGGATCCATGTCCATCCCACCGACCATCACTCCACAGCCCCATCCGGATCCATGTCCACCCCACCGACCATCCAACACAGCCCCATCCGGATCCATGTCCATCCCACCAACCATCACTCCACAGCCCCATCCGGATCCATGTCCACCCCACCGACCATCCAACACAGCCCCATCCGGATCCATGTCCATCCCACCGACCATCACTCCACAGCCCCATCCGGATCCATGTCCACCCCACCGACCATCCAACACAGCCCCATCCGGATCCATGTCCATCCCACCAACCATCACTCCACAAGCCCATCCTGAGCCATGACTATCCACTGACTACTGTGCCATGAGCCCATCCTGATCCGCCTCCACCCCACTGACCCTTGGGGACCCAAAGGATGCCTCAGGATGTCTCAGCTGCTGGCTCCAGGAAAGGCTCACCCCCAGAGCCAGGACCTACCCAGGATATATCCATAGGTGGCATTTTTATACTCCTCCCAGGAAACAAGCCCATCCTCATTGAGGTCGTGGCCCTTCCACTGGCGCTCCACATCCTCGTAAATCCAGCGCTTTTGGGCAAACTTGATCCAGGCCTTGAGCTCCTCCACTGTCACGAACCCGTCTCCATCCTCATCTATTTTCCCTACAATCTTCCTGTGGGAAACAGAGAAATCCAGCAAAAGTTAAGGAAAATGAGGGGGTTAGCAGGGAGGGAATGGGAAGGGACAGGGAGGACAAGTCAAGGTCATTACATAATTTGGGAATTCAACCATTTGGAGAGTTTATCCTTAAAACCAGTGTATGGGTCAGCTGCCAAAATTTCGGCTCAGGCATGAAAATCGCTGGCTCGGCCACTTTGGGACCACTCAGGTTTTGGTTTCTTCAGAAATTATGAGTTTTAGGGAGAAAACTTCCTTTTTAGCCCCTGAGAAAGACCCATTCATGCGTCCTCTGACCAAGACAGTGGCAGGTGATGAGCACAGACCCAGATTTATATTAAAAACTGGAATATTGGCTCTGTCTCTCCAGGAGAAAACTGAGGTGGTTATGGAATTTGCAAATTCAACCACTTGAAGAGTTTATCTTTAAAACCAATATTTGGGTTAGCTGCTGAAAAAGGAGGTCAGCTGCCAAAACTCTCTCGGATGCAGAAAACACCGGCTGAGACATGGCAATCACCAGCTTGGCCACTCTCGAATCACTCAGGCTTTGGTTTCTTCAGGAATTACGAATTTTAGGGGGAAATCTTCCCTGTTAAATCTCAGGAAAGTTCCATCTGTGTGTCCTCCTGCCTTGACGGCGCCGGGCGAGGAGCAGGGACACAGCTTTCTGCTAAAACTGGGAAGTTTGGCTGTGCGGGAGGAGCTGGAGCCGCCCAAGCCCAGCGGAGCAGAGCAGCCCTGGAGCAGCGGTGCCGGGCCCGCCCGCTGCCCTGCCCGGGGGAGCAACCGGAGCCGCAGCCCCAGCGCCGAGCGAGCCGCGTGCCTCCGTTATTTTTAGCAGCAGCTGTAGGAAAGGCCGGCAGGAATGCAGGATCCAGGGGCAGATGGAGCCGGGGGGTGGGGGTGTTTGATCCACGCCGCTCCACAGCGCTCGCTCCCCGCAGCACACGCAGCTCTGCGCTGGGGATTTTTCAGGCTCCTCGGATGAAAATCAGGGATAACAATCCCAAAATCCTTTGTCCGGTGAAGCAGGATCCTGATTTTTCCTTTATTGTGGAGGTTTAATGGAAAACCCTTCAGGAATCCTGAGCTCCAGCCCAGACATTTGAGGAATTTCAGAAGACAGGTGGAAAACACAGAATTTTAAAATTTTAAATCACCACTAGGACTATTAATTCTAAAAATGTTGATGCAAAGGGAAACCCAGACACCGGAGCCACCCGTGCTCACACCCAGGTCTCCGTGTTTCAGAATTGCCTTGGTCAAGGAAAATCAGGAATTCCTCTGTGCCACAAAGGATGTTCCCAGCAATGAGAAGCTGGAGAGAGACTGGAAAAAAATGGGGAAATATGCACAATTTAGTTCTGACAGTAAGGTGCCAGAGTGGGGGCAGTGGGCAGGGCTTGGAGACCCGAGTGATTTTGTAGAGAAATATGGAAAATAAATATGTAAATATCAAAAATAGCTCATCAACAGTGCCCAAATTTATGCAGAAATATGTAAAATATTATAGAAATATTTCAGCATTTTATGTACCAATGTGCAAAGACTCCCTTCCAATATTCCTGATCAAACACAGAAATATGCAAAATGTCACATAAATATTCAGAGTTTTCCATATAAATATATAAAAAGTCAATCAATATTATAAAATTCTGCATAGAATTATGTAAAGTATCACATGACTATTAAACATTTGTTCATGTAAATATATAAACCACAAACAAATCTGTCAAATCCTTCCTATTTCAGGGAAACAATTCCATGTTTCCCTCTCCCAAGAAGGTAACACCACCGGCAAAGGGATTGATTAGGGAAAACCTCTGGAACGGAGGACCACAGCCGGCAGGGGTTAATGGCCAAGGCAGTTTTTCCAGGACAGTTTCTAAGGGGTTAATTAGGGAACCGCTTCCCAGGGAAGTCAAACCCTCTGCAGCCCCGAGCAGGCACTCAGGAAGCTCCCAAACCTCCTCCCCATCCTGGTCCCGCGGCACCAGCTGCTCCCGGCTGCTTTCCCAGGTCAGAAGCCACCGAACCCTTACGTTTTCCCAAAACCCCGTTCTGCCCCCCTGCAAGGGAAGGCAGCAGATGTTCGGGAAGGGCCGGCAGCTGCTCGCCGTTCCCACTCCCCGATCCAAGGGGATCCGCGTGCCCGGCGCTGCTGCCAGGGAACGGCAGGGACACACCAGGGCACGGCCCGGGCAGCGCTCCCAAATCCCGAGAGGCAGCGAGGCAGCGGAGCCGCACGGAGAGCGCTCGGAAAGGCGGAGGCGGAGCTCTCGCAGAAAAATGGGCCCTTCCTGCAGCACAACCCCGTTAAAGCGCAGAATTGACAGAAGCAGACCGCGATAAGGAGTTCATCACAGCAATTCCAGCTCGGGATGGCAGGAGTTGGCCCCTGCGGGTAAAACTGAAGCTGCTTTGTGCGGAGGGCAGTAAATGCCCGTGGAAAGGCGGCCCGGGCGTTCCGGATAACTCGGCAGAACAATGCGATGGAGCCGTGACCGAACCCTGGCACCGCAGCCCTGGGAGCTTCCCTCGGACTCTGACGCTGCTCCAGGGCCATCGAGGGACTCGCTCTGATTTTGCCAGGAGGCAAAAAGCTTCCTGGATCCTGTATTTTGGAGCATATGGAGCGACCAGGGCCTGGCTCCACGGGATCATGGGGTTTTCCAGTTTAAAGAGTCCCTGGAGGGAGGAAATTCCCTTCGGCCCAGAAGTGTTGGGGGAGAGGCTAGCACCTCCTTCCCTCTGGGAGCCTGGACGATCCATAGGAATGGATGGAACCTGGCAGCCCGTGCCCTGTGGGAATCGGCTCACTCTGGAAGTTTCCTCAGCACCCACATGTGGTTGAGCTTTTCTTTCCAATCAGAGAGCACCATTCCCAAAAAAACAGCCCAAAATTCACCGTGGGCTGCAATAGGTGCTGCTCAGGCAGCAGCAAGGTCGGGATGCTTGGCTGAAAAAAATTAGTCTGACTAAAAAAGGGGAGATTTAGATGGGATACTGGGAAGGAATTGCTGGCTGTGAGGCTGGGCAGGCCCTGGCACAGGGTGCCCAGAGCAGCTGTTTGTGCCCCTGGATCCCTGGCAGTGCCCAAGGCCAGGCTGGACACTGGGGCTGGGAGCAGCCTGGGACAGTGGGAGGTGTCCTGAATGGGTTTTAAGGTCCCTTCCCATTCCAGGAAAACCCAGCCAAAGGCACCCAGATCCAAGGTGACTGGAGCCCAGCATCCTGAGAAGAGTCCCGAGCTGCCCAGGGAGCTCCATTCCCCCCAACCCTGCCCCTGCTGGAGGCTGCAGCTCCCAGGTTTGAGCCGCCCAGAACAACTGCAGCAGCAGCTGCTGCGGGGGCACAGCCAGGGACACTGCCAGGGACAGAGCCAGGGACACTGCCAGGGACAGAGCCAGGGACAGAGCCAGGGACACTGCCAGGGACAGAGCCAGGGACAGAGCCAGGGACAGAGCCAGGGACAGAGCCAGGGACACTGCCAGGGACAGAGCCAGGGACACTGCCAGGGACACTGCCAGGGACAGAGCCAGGGACAGAGCCAGGGACACTGCCAGGGACACTGCCAGGGACACGGCCAGGGACACGGCCAGGGACAGAGCCAGGGACACTGCCAGGGACACTACCAGGGGACATACCAGGGACACTGCCAGGGACAGAGCCAGGGACACTGCCAGGGACACAGGACACTGCCAGGGACAGAGGCAGGACAGGCCAGGGACAGACCAGGGACAGAGCCAGGGACAGAGCCAGGGACACTACCAGGGACTTAGAACCAGGGACAGAAGAACCCAGGGACCTGACAGGGACAGAGCCAGGGACAGAGCCAGGGACAGAGCCAGGGACACTGCCAGGGACACTGCCAGGGACACTGCCAGGGACAGAGCCAGGGACAGAGCCAGGGACACTGCCAGGGACACTGCCAGGGACAGAGCCAGGGACAGAGCCAGGGACAGAGCCAGGGACACTGCCAGGGACACTGCCAGGGACAGAGCCAGGGACACTGCCAGGGACACTGCCAGGGACACGGCCAGGGACACTGCCAGGGACAGAGCCAGGGACAGAGCCAGGGACACTGCCAGGGACACTGCCAGGGACACTGCCAGGGA
>JAVTVJ010003193.1:0-30004 GCA_034509425.1 Eopsaltria australis
GGGCAGAGGGGACAGCGCCGGGCGGAGGGGACAGCGCTGGGCAGAGGGGACAGCGCTGGGCAGAGGGGACAGTCCGGGAACGGGGACAGCGCCGGGCGGAGCGAAAAAGGAGTTCCGAGAGCTGGAAAACGTCTCTGAAACAGCTCCGTGCGTGGCTGGGGGGATTCGTGTGGGACACGAGGAGGCCGGGCTGGGTCCCCGTGTCCTGGTGGTCACTCCTGCAGCACCTGGCAGTGACCCCGCGCCTCCTCGCCCTCCTCCAGCTCGGCGCTCGCTGTCACAGGAGAGACGGGGCAGCCCCCCGGGATTTGGGGAGGGGTCGGTTCCCCTCCCGGGACGCCACAAGGAGCAGAGCAGGAGCCGGCTGGGGTTGGCACGGTGCGGCTTTATTTCCATGAAGGGGGGGCGAGGTTCAGCCCCCGGGGCTCAAATCCCTTCCTACGAACCCTCCCGCTGCCCACCACGCGGTTTGGGAGCCCTGTGGCCACCAGCGGCTCCCCTGCTCGCCCCTCGGCCACTTCCAGAGCCCTGGCAGAGCCAGGGAAGGGACAGGCACCCCCGAGGACACGGAGAGGCCACCCCGGGCCACCTCAGCAGGGACTGGCCGTACCGGGACACCCGGGAGAGCTGCCGGGCTGGCGCTGGCCCAGGAGCCTCTCCCGGGAGTTTTGTAGGACTCAGGACTGTCCCTCGCTCAGCCCATTGTCACCAGCTGGGCAGGGACAGGGAGGGAGGGGACAGGGCTGGAGGCCGAGGGGGGGCTGCGCACGGAGGGTCCCCACCCGCCGCTCCCTTTTGGGGGTTTGGGACTGCCACACACGAGGAACAAAGCCAGCACTCGGGGCTGGTGCCGAGAAACCCCTGACGGACACAGCTCAGCTACGGGACACACACACACACACGCACTGGACCACGGGCAGCGCTCCGGGGGCACGGCCGGGGGCACGGGGGGCACGGGGGGCTGGGGGTCAAAGCTCGGGTCTGGCACCGGGCAGAGCCCAGCCCAGGGGCCCCGCGGGCCGTGGCCGAGGGCAGGTCCCGCCATGCCCCGTCCCGTCCCCTCCCGGCCCGGGGGCACGGGGGGCAGCGGGGCCCGCGGGCAGCCCGAGCCCTCTCCAGCCCCCGTCCCCCCGGAGTCCCGCGGGCTGCCGAGAGAACCGAAAAGTGCTTAGAAAAGAGAGAAACCCCTAGAAAACCCCCCCGGGCCCCACCCCCTGCTCGCCCCCCTGCCCGGAGCATCCCTGCGGGGCAACACCACGGAGCAAGGGGGGGCCGGGGCCGGGGCCAGCGGGGGCGGGGGCGGCTCCCGGAGCTCCCGGAGCGCCCCGTCCCTGCCCTCACACCAGGGCGTAGTCGAACTGGCCCCTCTCCAAGCCCTCCTTGTGGTCCGTCCAGGAGGAGGCGGGCATGCGGCTGTAGGGGTCCAGCAGGATGCGGAAGCAGCGCACCATCAGCATCACCAAGAACACCAGGAGGAAGATGACGAAGGCAAAGACAGTTTTCTGCTCGGCATCCATGCCCGCGGCGCCGGCGGGGTGCTCCACCAGGGACGGGGAGAGCAGTTCATAATCCATCGTGGATGCATCATTCATGGCAGAGGCGAGCGGCTCGAGGGCAGGGCGAGCTCGGGTGCGCCGGGGCGGCCAACTTCAGCCTCCCGCTGTGCCCAGGCACCTGGAAAAGCGCCTATTCCATGGCCAATCCCTCGGGATCGGCTCCTGGCCGAGCCCAGGGCTCCTGCAGGGGAAAGCAGAGACGGTGAGGGAGCAGGAGTTGGATACGGGCATGGGAGAGACGGTGAGGGAGGGAGAATTGGCCACAGGGAAAGCAGAGATGGTGAGGGAGGGGGAATTGGGCGTGGGGGAAGCAGATGGTGAAGGAGAAGGAATTTGCCACGAGGAAAGCAGAGATGGTGAGGGAGGAGGAATTGGACGTGGAAAAGCAGATGGTGAAGGAGAAGGAATTGAGTGTGGGGAAAGCAGAGATGGCTGGGGAGGAGGAACCGGCCACGGGATGCAGCAACAGGCACAGGGAAGGGCGGGGAGGTGCTCAGGGAATTCCTGCTTTTCTGGAGAGCTCAGGAAGCCACAAGGGATGGGACTGACAGACAGCTCCGGGCACTGGGGCAGAGGCTGCTCCTCCAGCCAGAAATCTCCAGAAATCCCTGGAGAGGCCCAGGCCGGTGCTGAGGGACCCTCTGGAAGCAGTTCCCCAAATCCTGGGTAATCCCCAACCAAAAAGGAGCTGCGGGGGCAGAGGGGCTGGACCTGGCCTGGAGCTGTCCCAAGCTGGACACGGGGACAGGGGCGGCTCGTTCCTCCTGGGGACGTGTGTCCAGCTGGGTTTGGGAGCTGATTCCCGATGGAATGGGAGCACCCACCTGGCTGCAGCTGCGTGGGGACAGGAGCGGGGACAGGAGCAGGCCCAGGCCGTGCCCACACGGCCCCGTCACCGCGGGAGCCTCGCCGGGGTCCGGCTGTCCGGGGCTGTGGGAGGCAAAGGAGAGGGACAGAGAGAGCAGGGGGGTTAAAAGGGCTCTGGACACTGCAGGGAGCACAAAAACACGGCCCGGGACACCCCCGGAGCTCCCAGAGGGGCTCAGCCGGGAGAAATCCACACCAGTGACCCTGGAATATCCACACCAGTGACCCTGGAATGTCCACACCAGTGTCCCTGGAATGTCCACACCAATGTCCTTGGAATGTCCACACCAGTGTCCCTGGAATGTCCACAGCAGTGACCCTGGAATGTCCACAGCAGTGACCCTGGAATGTCCACACCAGTGTCCCTGGAATGTCCACACCAATGTCCCTGGAATATCCACACTGATATCCCTGGGAGAACATCCATGCCACCCTCCCTGGGAAAAGCTCCACACCAGCCTCCCTGGAACATCCACACCAACATTCCTGGGAGAACATCCATGACAACCTCCCTGGGAAAACATCCACGTCATCCTCCCTGGGAGAACATTGACACCACCCCCTCAGGAGAACATCCACACCACCATCCCTGGAACATCCACACCACCATCCCTGGAATATCCACACCACCATCCCTGGAATATCCACACCACCATCCCTGGAACATCCACACTGATATCCCTGGAATATCCACACTGATATCCCTGGGGTATCCACACTGATATCCCTGGAGTATCCACACCACCATCCCTGGGGTATCCACACCATCATCCCTGGAATATCCACACCATCATCCCTGGGGTATCCACACCATCATCCCTGGAATATCCACACCATCATCCCTGGAATATCCACACCACTTTCCCTTACAGCACCATGGAGCCTGAGTCTTCTCCAAGGTGTGGAAACTCCAGGATAAAACCCCAAAATCTCCCTGGGAACATCCCCTGCCCTCCCTGGCAGCGATATCCGATATCCAACGTGCGGGGAAGGGGAAAGCAGAGCAACCCCAAGGCCACCACTGGCCCTGTCCCCAAGTGCCACATCCACAAGGCTTGAAATCCCTCTGGGAATGGGGATTCCACACCTGCCCTGGCAGCTGGAGAGCCCTTTCCTTGCAGGAATTCTGATATCCAACCTAAACCTCCCCTCGTGCTTCCCCTGGACACGTTGGGTTAAAACCATTCCCCTTCATGGTGCTCAGGAGAGAAATAAACCCTGGATCTGGAGAGGCTCGGCTGGCTCTGATCCCAAATCCAGGGAGGAACAGGCACAATCAGGGCAAAATAGGAAAATTCCTGCTGATTGGTATCCCTGGTGTTATTTATTTATTTATTAATAGTTTATATAAATTATATATTTGTACGCTATTTTAATTCGATGTTATTTACCCTGGAGTATTCAGGATAAAGGATTTCTCCCCATTTTTGGGAAGCCTTGCTTTTCCATGTGGGAAGAACCAGAACGGGTTCCCAGAGCAGCTGTGGCTGCCCCATCCTTGGGAGTGTCCAAGAGCACCCAGGGATGGTGGAATTGGATGGAATTGGACGGAATTGGATGGAATTGGATGGAATTGGACGGAATTGGATGGAATTGGACGGAATTGGACGAGCTCTGAGGTCCTTCCACCCCACCCCATTCCACGGCTCAGTGCTCGGGATTTCCTGTGGAATTGGATGGAATTGGATGGAATTGGACGGAATTGGACGAGCTCTGAGGTCCTTCCACCCCACCCCATTCCACGGCTCAGTCCTCTGGATTTCCTGGGAATGTGGAGCAGAGCCCCATCCCTGCGCTCGGGCCCCTCGGAGGAGGCTGCTGTTATTTCAGGAGCAGTTGATGGAGTTTTATTAAGATTCCCGTTCCCTTAGTAACTCAGAAGACACGAGCGAGGGAATTGCTTAATAGGGACAGAGCTTGCGAAGGAACGGGATCACTGTCAACAATTCCAGGAGGCTGAGCCCAGGTTTTTTTCTGGGAATGAGGCACGAATTAAATGTTAATTTGGGAACGGCAAATATCTAATGAGACTTATTTAGAACAAAGGAGGGAGTCAGCGCGGAGCCAGGCAGGATCCGGGTGGGATCTGGGTGGGAAGGATTTGGGGTGGAGGCGCCTTAAATCCCATCCAGATCCAGCCCCGACACCTTCCACTGTCCCCAGGCTGCTCCAAACCCCGTCCAGCCTGGCCTTGGGCACTTCCAGGGATGGGGCTTCTCGGGAAAATCCATTCCACAGCCTCCCCACCCTCATCCTAAAACGTTTCTCCCTCATTCCCACCCGGAATCTCCCCTCTTTTCCCTTAGAAAATGGGCATTTCCCCATTCCCATCATTGGAAAATCTCCCTGGAGTGGTTTGGTTTTTTTTTGGTGATTTTTGATGCCTGAACTCCTCAAAGGTGGGGAATGTCCCTTCTGATCCCGGGAAAACTGCATCCCTGTGCTCCCTCCCTCCTTCCCTTCACCTCCACAGCAGCGGTCCCGGTGTCCGAGCTGTGTCCGAGCTGTGTCCGAGCTGTGTCCGAGCTGTGTCCGAGCTGTGTCCGGCGGGACGGAGGTGGCTCCGTGCCCCTCTGGACACCCTGGTGCTCCCCCCGGAGCTCCGGGAGCAGCTGGAATCTCGGCATTGCCTTTTTCAGTCAATGCTGCTGCCGGGGCCCAGCTGCCTCTGGAGCACATCCAGGGAAACCTGAACTTCCAACGGGATCAAACCCTGGATCTGCCCCAAGGCCCCAGGGGGATTGTGCCCCAAATCCAATCCTGGAGAGCACGGGGCTGTTCCCGCTCTTTTATGGGAGCAGACGGGGCTGGGGCAATCCCGATTTTCCTCTCTGTGCGTCCCAAAGCTGGGTTATCCCTGGAATCTGCTCCTGCCTGTGCCCCACAGAGCCAGGCCCAGCAGGAATAAAGGTGTTCCCCATGCCAGGAATCCACTGGGATCCACTGGGATCCACTGGGATCCACCTCACCATCCCAGCTTCCCTCTGATCCCCTGGCAGGGACAGACCCCTCTTCCCACAGGGATTCCCACATTGTCCAGGGCCTGGCTGTTCCCAAACCTCCAAGGGATCCATCCCACCCTGGAGAACCCAGCAAAGCCAGGACCAGGCAGAGCCAGCCCTTCCCAAGGATCCAGCAGGATCCAGGGCTCCCTCCCAGCCCTTCCCAAGGATCCAGCAGGATCCAGGGCTCCCTCCCAGCCCTTCCCAAGGATCCAGCAGGATCCAGGGCGCCCTCCCAGCCCTTCCCAAGGATCCAGCAGGATCCAGGGCTCCCTCCCAGCCCTTCCCAAGGATCCAGCAGGATCCAGGCGCTCCCTCCCAGCCCTTCCCAAGGATCCAGCAGGATCCAGGGCTCCCTCCCAGCCCTTCCCAAGGATCCAGCAGGATCCAGGCACTCCCTCCCAGCCCCTCTCCATCCCTTGGCCCTGTGGGATGGACAAAGGGATCCAGGATCCAGGAGAGATCCTGCCCTGGTCTGGACCATGCCCAGGGAGAATCCTGAGCCTCGTCAGGATTCCCGGGATGCCCGGTGCTGGCAGGGTCCCCTCACATTCCAAACCCCACTCCCAGGATCTCCTGCAGCTCGGGGGAGTTTCCAGCCTGTGGATGTCGGGAAGGGCTCCAGCAGCTCTCCCAAGCCATGGAGATGCCGTGGGTGGCCTCTCCCAGGCTGGAATCCAGCCTGGATCCAGCAGTTTGGGGAAGGTGGATCCTGGATCCAGGGAGATCCAGGATCAGCCCCAAGGAGTGTCCGGGCTGTCCCATCCCGTTTGGGAGGGACAGGAGCAGCCCCGGAGCCCAGAGCAAGGCTCATCCCAGCCTCAGGAAAGCAGGGATGGATCTCCCCAAATCCCAGGCTCTGAGATCCCCGATCCCCCCAGGGACCCTCCTTCCAAACCCATCCAACCCCCAGGAAAGGCTGTTCCCACCCAAATCCCGGCCCTCTGCCCCCTCCATCCAGCCTGGACAGCACCACTGGAATGTTTCCCGGATCGCAGCCCCTGAGCCCACCCAGCACCGCGGGCTGGGGGTCCCGGGCAGGGAACCCCCGCTCCCAGGGCCAGCCCCGCTCCCTCGGGATGCGGCCGGACCGTACCTGGGCTCCCGGCTCCATCCCCGGCCATCCCGGAGCTCCCGGGAAGCGGCCGCCGCTCGCTGCCGCTGGAGCGGGTTCCTATGGCGATGCGGAATCAATTAGAATAAAAGGTGGAGCGCAGCAATTGGAGCCGGGAGAAGTTTCCTGAGGCGCCTGCCCGGGAAAGCCAGACCGTGGGAGTGCTCGGGGCTGGGGGCTGGGGCTGAGCTGCGCCCCCCGCTCCGGCTCCGCATCCCTGTGATCCCAAAAAACCTCCTCTCTGATTCCCGGGAAGCTCCTGCATCCCTGTGTTCCCAAAAAACCCCTCTGATCCCCCAAACCTCTGATACCCGGAGCTCCTGCATCCCTGTGATCCCAAAAACCCCCTCTCTGATTCCCGGGAAGCTCCTGCATCCCTGTGTTCCCAAAAATCCCCTCTGATGCCCCAAAAACCCTCTGATCCCCAGGAAGCTCCTACATCCTTGTGTTCCCAAGAATCCCCCCTCTGATCCCCGGGAAGCTCCTGCATCCCTGTCCCCCCGAGCTCCAGGACTGTCCCTGGCGTGTCCGTGTCCATCCAGGGATGCTCCAGGATTCCCGGACCAGCCCAGCCCCCCCTGTCCATGGCACTCAGGACCAGGATCGGCCCCAGGGACACGCTGGGGTCACACCTGGCATTCCCCAGGCACCTTCCCGGCCCAGGATCCACAGGGATGCAGCTTTTTGGGATGAGAATGCTGCGCCTCCTGTGCCCCCTTCCTACAGGGAAAATTCCTTGGAGCTACTTGGAAACAGCCACGTGTTTTCCAGCTCTGTCCAGCTCGGTCCTGATGGAAATGGGGTTCCTGGGGAGTTTTCCACGCTCCAGCAGCGCAGGGAACGCTCCGTGCCCGGGGCACAGGGCAGCCTCAGCGGGGGCAAATTAAAATCGCTCTGCTCATCCTCGGGCCCTGGCAGGGCTGGGAAGGTTTGGATGAACAATTCCTGAAGGTCTCCTTCCACCTGCTCCTGGAAGAGCCACGGGAAGGGCCCGGTGTGGCCCTGGCAGCTCCCACAGTTCCTCTGGAGAAATCCAAGCTCTGTTCCTGTCCCTGAATCCCAAATGTGGCCAAGGAGCTGCTGTGGAGACCCAAAAGGATCATCCTCGGTCCTCATCCATCATCCGTCCATCCATGGGTCCATGGATCCATCCATCCATCATCCATCCATCCATCATCCATCCATCCATCATCTATCCATCCATCATCCATCCATCATCCATCCATCATCCATCCATCCATCCATCCATCCATGGGTCCATGGATCCATCCATCCATCCATCCATCCATCCATCCCTCCATCCATCCATCCCTCCATCCATCCATCCATCCATCCATCCATCATCCCTCCATCCATTCCATCCATCCCTCCCATCCATCCATCCCTCCAATCCATCCATCATCCATCCATCCATGGGTCCATGGATCCATCATCCATTCCATCCATTCCATCCATTTCCATCCATCCATCCATCCATCCATCCATCCATCTATCCATGGGTCCATGGGTCCATGGATCCATCCATCCATCCCTCCATCATCCATTCCTCCATCCATCCATCCTTCCATCCATCCATCCATCCATCCATCCATCCATCATCCATCCATCCATCCCTCCATCCCTCGGAGCAGCCTGGGACAGTGGGAGCTCTCCCTGCCCATGGGGTGGGGCTGGATGGGATTTAAGGTCCTTCCAACCCAACCCATTCTGGAATTCTTTGCTTCAATTCAAGTTTAATTTCAAGACTTTTGTCTCGAAACTCCTCTCCCAAAATCCCTGGTAAAACCCCCCTGCCCGTGGCAATCTCTGTGTGGAGCTTCCCACTCTGCCCTCTGTCCTTGGAAGGGCTCCAGAGCCGGAGGAGATCCTTGTGCTGAAGAGCAGAACACAAGAAGCTGGATGGTCCCCAGGGAAACTCGGGACAGAGGTGCCCTGAGGCACAGGAACGACTCCGGCATTCGGGAATATCCATCCCAGCTCAGCCTCGGAGCAGGGAGCTGCAGCTGCAGCCTTGGGGGGATCCGGGCTTTGGGGGATGTGGAAGAAATTCCAGGTGGAGACAGGGAGGGAGCTGGCTCCTCCTGGATAACGAAATGAGGTTCAGCCTTTGCATTATCCCCCCGCTCAGCCCTGCACTTTGGGAAGGGGAGAATCCGAGTGTTTCCCTGATCCAAGCTCCCGTGTGAAATGCCGAAAGTGTCCGGCAGGATCTGAGCCCGGTTTTAGTGCTGACAAAGGGATCCGTGAGAGCCCGCGGCGGCTGCTCCGGGTACAGCCCTGTGGCACCGAGTGACTGTTCCTGCTTGGAGGACAATCCCACACTTGGCTGCTCCAGTTCCCGGCAAAAAAACATCGCCCGTGGGCGGGGGAAAACCATTTGTGATTCCTGCGGGTTCCAGCCGTGGAAGGTTGGGTTTGGCTGCCGGTGGAAATGAAAGGAAATCACCTCGGACTAATTGGGAGCCTGGGTGGCTGCAGGAGGAGAAATTCCATCGTGGAAAGGGTGACCAGGCCTTGGAACGGGCTGGATTCCCGATTCCCACCCCTGCAGGGATGCAAAGCCGTGGGGATGTGGCACTTGGGGACAGGGGTGGCTGGGAATGGTTGGGCTCGATGGTCTTGGAGGCTTTACCCAACCCCAGTGATTCCATGATAATTCGGGAGCCCTCCTGTGATCCCTGGCACCAGGGGGGCAGGGACAGCTCCCACCCCCTTCCCTGGGCAGCACCGAGGGGGTCCCGATGTCCCTTCCCGAGGGCTGAGGCCACATTCCCAACATTCCCCCCCGTGCCTGGTGGCACCGAGGGAAGAGAGTGTCCTGTCCTCTCCAGGCTCCCCTGCTCAAGCAGAGAATTCCAGCTCGCTGCCCCTTCCCGGCCTGGCAGAGCTCCCCTGGACAGGTGAGGGATGTTCCACACCTGAGCTGTTCCCTGATCCCTGATCCCTGCAGGGGCTGGGAGCTCTCCCTGCACAGAATCCCAGCTCCTGCAGCTTCCCTGAGCCGCCCAGGAGAGGGGACAGGAGGAATCCTGGTCCTTGGGATGCTCCAGCAGAGTCAGCCCTGAGTCCCGACACAGCCACAGGGTCCTGGCATGGTTTGGGTTAAATCCCACCCGGTGCCACCCCTGCCATGGGAATGGGATCATTTTCATGTTCCCTTCCAACCCGAGCCCTTCTGGGGTTCTGGGAACGCCACCTCCCACCCCAGCAGGAGCAGAGCTGCTCTTCCCAGGATTTCCCGTGGCTCCTGCAGCTCTTCCCCAGCGCTGAATTTGGGGTAAAGGGACCTGGTTTTCCCTCATTTTCCTGTCCCTGGGGGAGCCGGGGTTCCCTGGTGCCTCCTGTGGTGTAAAATCCTATTCCGGGTGCTTTCCCCGTGCCCAGCTCTGCCTCTTTGCAGAGTTTGCTCCGGATCTCATGCAGAGCACATTTGGGTTTTTTTTGGGGGGAGGAAAGAAAAATTTGGCTTAAACGAAATCCGAGGCAACTCCTGCTTCCCTCTGGTTGCAAATAAATCCTCTGCCTTTTGGAGCAGAGCAGGGATGAAAGGCGGGGATGATTTTCTCTCCCTTGGCCCACGTTTGGGAGGAAAATGTCAGCTCCTAAATCTGGCAAAACCGAGCCTGAAACAGCAGCGAACTCCTCCCACCCCCCCGCGTGTCCTCCCCACGTCCTGGGGGGGTCACCCGGAGCCCCCGGGGAGCGGCGAAGGCGTCCCGGGATCCGAACGCAGCCAAAACCCTTGAGCAGGGGAGGGATCGGGAGCGGCTCTGTCCTTTGTGTCCTTTATTTGCTGGATCGGGATGGGCAGGGACACCTGAACACCTCCCGCTGTCCCTGGATGGGCAGGGACACCTCCCGCTGTCCCCTGGATGAGCAGGGACACCTCCCGCTGTCCCCTGGATGGGCAGGGACACCTGAACATCTCCCGCTGTCCCCTGGATGAGCAGGGACACCTCCCGCTGTCCCCTGGATGGGCAGGGACACTTCCCGCTGTCCCAGGATGGGCAGGGACACCTCCCGCTGTCCCAGGGAGCTCCAGCCCGGCCTCGGACACCTCCAGGGATCCAGGAGCAGCCGTGTTTTTTTCCAGGCGTCATCCTCAGGATTCTCCCGGTTTCCAGCCCTGTTTTGTCCCCCCCTGGGGTCCCTCGTGAGGCCCAGGCTGAGCCCCCCCTGTCCCCAGCCAGGACAGGGATGGGGCTCTGGGGACACCGGGCAGGAGGGAGGGCGGCAGCTCCGCTCTAATTAGCGGGAATCGTTAATTAAAACATCCCTCCCTGACCCCAGCACGTGTCAGGGAACGGCTCTGCCAAAGCTGTCCCGTCTGGGGACAGGAGGGATCTTCCTGCTGGGATCGCACAGCCCCGGAATCGTCCCTGCCTCTGACAACATCAATTAATTACTACAGAGTCATTTGTCGTAATGAATTCCCGTCGTTTTCTCCCTTCCCTGCTCACTGCTGAGCCGGGAGAGGCGCTGGGGGGACACAGAGCCCGATTTGGGACCCTCTGGAAATCCCTGAGGGTTCCCTCAGGCAGAAATCTCGGGATTGTCCCCATTCCCCTGGATCCCTCCCGGAGGCGCAGGTGGACGGGGGTCCCTCCCTGGGCACCAGGCTGGGGTGGAGCTGAGAGCTGGGACGGCTCCAGGGAAGGCTGGGAAGGGGAGAGAGATCCTGGAGAAGGAATTCCAGGGGTCAGGCAAAGCCAGGGGAGAAACCTGAATTCCCGGGGAGCCCGGAGCGCTCCCCAGACTGGAGCCGGGAGCTGCAGCCAGGGCGACCCACGGCTGCGGACAATCGACTTCCCAACCAAATTCCGGCAGTTTTCCATCAAAACCAGCCCTTTCCTGGCCGAGCCAGAGGGGTTTGTGACACCAACAACGGGGGGGGTGACAGGGGGGTCAGTCCTGGCTGGGCAGGGGACGCAGTGACACCAGCAGGGGCCAGGTCCCAGCAGCCACCCCGGGAGAGGCTCCAGCAGCTCCAGAGCCACGAACATTCCCTGATCCCTCTTTCCTGGCCATGGATGGACACCAGGAGATCCCCAGTCCCTGTCCCCTCCTCCTGCTCTGGCTCTGCCCCTCCCAGCCCGGGCTCCCGACACGGATTTTGATGCCAGCCCAGGTGACCCGGAGGCCCCAGGCCACAAATTGTGTTGCCACTTCCAGTGGGACCCATGAATCTGCCCCATAACTCCTGCAGAGGATCTCTGGATAACGAGGAGCATCCCATGGGCCGGCTCTTCCTGAAAGGATTTGTCACCGTCCATAAATTGCTGGGAGATTTATTCCTGCCAGCCCTAAAACTGCGCACAAAGTGATGGGATTTGTCCAAAGCCTTTAGCAGGCTGTTCCCCTTGATTTAAAGGCTGTTGAAGTGTCTTTATTTTCTCAGCACATTATTAATTCACATTCTGGCTCCGAGATTCCTCCAGAGCCGGCGATTTGGGAATGAGAGGAGGAAAGGGCAGCTGGAAGGGCTTAGGCAGCGAAAAAGCAGCCCAGGGGTAACTCCAGGCTGGGAATAAGCAAAGGTTATCCGTGCCTGGAGTTCTTCAAGGAACGGCCACGCTCAGCTCCAGAGCTCCCAGGGCTCTGCACACGGATATGGAAATCATTCCCTGTCCCCAGCTCTTGGAATTGCAATCCCAGCTCCAAGGCTGGGGCAGCAGCTCCCTGAGACTCTGGAAAATGTCAGCTCCAGCCCCTCCGGATGGTTTCCAGCATTCCCAAGGCGCCTGCCCTGCCCATGCACAGTTTCAGGGATGTTTCCCTCGGGGTGGGGTCTCTGAGCTCCGGGGGGAGGAAATCCAGGATTTCATCGGTGCCACAAAGCGTGGGGACACCTCCCCGAAATTCCCGGCTCCAGGATCCATCCCTCGGGATCAAAACGTGCGGAAGGCTCAGCCCAGGGCTGGAACCGGTGGCACTTCATGGAAACACCCTCTGAGTGACAACAAATCCACCCTTTTTGTCCCGACCCAGCCGCCTCCCCCTGTGCTGGGAACAGGGAGAGAATTCCCTGAGGGAACCTTCCGGCTTTGACCTGCGCAGGGCTGAGAAGGACCTCGGCAATTCCCGGCTGGGAGCAGCTCCAGGAACATCAGCTCGGGATGGGAGCGGCCCCCGCCCAGCCCGGAGCGAGCTCCTCGGGACACGGAGCGACCTTGGGGCTGCTTGGGGCTCGCCGGGAATGCGGAGCTTGGGGCCGAGGGGAGCCGGGGATCACCGGCCCCGGGGTTCGGGAGCTCCGGCCCGGGATGGGGATTCCCGGGTGGGGATTTGGGATGAGCAGCAGCCGCTCCCATAGATCGGGATGGCGAGAGCCAAGGGGGCCGTGCTGGGATCGGGATGAGGGAGAGCCCTGAGAGCTCGGGGCTCCTTTCACCCCAAACCTTCCTGGGGTTCCGGAATTCTGGGATTCTGCCCTCTAACTCTTCCTGGCTCTGCCTGAACCAGGAGCCACCGTGGAGGGGACACAAAACCGAGCAGGACAGAGCCCGTGCCTCTCCCAGCTCCTGCCTCTCGCCAGTGCCACTCCCAGCCTGTCGCTCGCGGCTCGGTGGCCGGCTCAGGTTGCCATGGCACCGGGATGTCCCCGCTCTGCTGTGACATTCCCCACAATTCCCCGATCCCGGCGCAGCTCCCGGCTGGGATGGGGCTGGGATCGTGTCCGTGCGGCTCCCGAGCAGAGCTCGGGCCGGGGTCGCTGCCGCCGCCCGCGCTGCAGGGAATTTTCTCCTCCTGAAATCCCTGATTCACGATCTCCATTTCAATCGCATCATCGCCGCCCGCTTTTATCTGGGAATCTATTCCAGGATCAGGTTGCTGCGCGATTTAAAGGCTCTGGCCCCTCCCAGCATCAGAGATGGAGGGAATCGCTCCCAGAATCTTGGAATGGTTTGGGTTGGAAGGACCTTAAAGCCCATCCAGCGCCACCCCTGCCATGGGCAGGGACATCTCCCACTGTCCCCAAGCCCTGTCCAGCCTCGGACACTTCCAGGGATGGGGACTCCGCCTGTTCCAGGCTGGACAACCCTTTCCATGAAGAAATGCTCCCAATATCCAATTTAAACCTCCCCTGGCACAACTCGAGGCATTCCCTCTTGTCCTGCTTTCCCCCGGGGGCAGATCCCGACTTCCCCCTGCTCCTCCTGTCAGGAATTGTGGAATTTTTATAAATACAGCCAACATTCCCTTATCCAACCGCCCAAATCCACCCCCCAAAGCACCCAGACGTTCCAAACTCCCCCCAAACCCGCACATCCAGGCCCACGTGCAGTGGGAGAGCCTGGGAACAGGGATCAGACCCGGCCGTTTCCCACGGGCAGCCGGTGCTGCCCGGTTTGGCGTTAATTTGCATTTTTCCTGGTTTTTATGAGCCATTAGGAGAGGATGGGGCAGCACGAGGCTTCCCTCGGCACAAACCCGGGGCTGAGTTCACAGGAAACCGGCCTGGAAAACAGGGAGGGAGTTTCTGCTGTGTGCAAACAACCCCAGAAATGCTGAGTAATTCCTGGAGCATGGGAAGCAATCATTACTTTTAATTACCAATTAAATGACTCGGTAATTTCTCGCATTCAAGCAGCGATGGAACTGCAAACAATGCCAGGCAAATCGGGTCTTTAGCATTTAATTACCGGGCTCTGCCATGAATTATTGAGCAAATGGGCAAAGACTCAGCTCCGAAGAACTCCGGTGCTGCAATTAAGGGATTTTTAATCATTCCTGGGTCGGAGTCGCTGTTTGGAGCCTCCCTCCACGTGCACCGAACGCCCAGAGCAGCGGCTGAGGCTTTGTGTGGATCCTGGAGCTGAATCGTCCCAAAATAATCCGGGCTGGGAAGCCAGAGTGGGATTGTCAATCCCAGCCTGTCCGGCTCCGCTCCTGTCACAGAATCCCGCGCTGGGTTGGGCTGGGGGGACCGTGAATGCCACCCAGTGCCACCCCTGCCATGGCAGGGACACATTCCATGATCCCAGGGTGCTCCAAGCCCTGCCCAGCCTGGCCTTGGGATCCAGGGGCAGCCACAGCTGCTCTGGGAATTCCAGCCCAAACCCTCACCAGCCTCCCAGCCAGGAGTTCCTTCCCAATCTCCCATCCATCCCTGCCCTCTGGCAGTGGGAAGCCATTCCCTGTGTCGCTCCCAGCTCTGCCTCGGTGCCAGCCTGAGCCTCGCTCATCTCCGGCCCAAATCCCATTAACTCCCAATTAAAGCAGCGCCTCTCCTCCCGTCCCGGCTGGCCCTGGACAATCGATCCCTCCCGGAGGGCTTGGGGGTGAGTTCTCCTTCCCTTCTAATCAAATCCAGCCTCTCCTGACAGCAATCCCGCTCCTCCCAGCCCTCCCAGCTCCTGCTGCTTCCTCCAGCGGGATGGCAGCAATTTTTGGAATCCTGGGGCTCTGCGGAAAGGCGGCAGAAGGACAAATCCCGTGCCGGGAATCGGGATAAAGTCCGGCAAGGATTCCCGCTCCCACCCCTCTCCTCTGCTTCCCGTTCCCGTCTGGGGTCAGGAACAAGGGGGAATTGCACAGGAAGCGCTTTTGGGAATGAACATCCTAAAACGCATCCAGTGCCACCCCTGGGCACCTCCCACTGTCCCGGGGTGCTCCAAACCCCACAAAACCTGGATTGGGAAGGCAGCGAAGGCTGAAGAGAGGGAACAGCCCCAAATCCAGCCTGGACTCTGTCCCCTGGACAGGCCCGAGCAGGGGCTCAGCCCGGGACGGCCGGGACTGACCCCACAGAGCTGCCGCTGTCCCGGCGAGGATCCCAGCCCTGCTCCTGGCCCGCGGCCCTGGCCCTGGAGGGAACGATCCCATCCCTTCCAACGGGGACAGCGATGGCTCCGGCCCAGCCCCGGCGGCTCCTGCCAAGCGCGGAAGGTGAGGGAGGAGAGGGGAAGAGCAGCCAGGGAAAGGCAGCACTGGAGGGGCCCAGCCTGGCCCGAGCTTTCCCTGCCCTGGGAATGCCGAGAGCCCGGCCCAGCATCCCCACACGGCCCTAAATCCAAGGAAAAATGAACTTTCCAAGGGCCAGCACGGGCTGATTCCAAGGAATTCCAGAGGAAACAAGAGAGAACCCCCGCCTCGGGGATTCTCTGGGATTCAGCCCCTGCATCCACCCAGTTCAGAGGCAAAGGGAGCAGGAGAGGGAGGAGAAGAGGGAAGGGCAAAGCCCTGCTGGATTTGATCCATGTCCTTCCCAAAGCACGGCGAGTGTCCCAGCCTCTCTCCCTGGGGAGCATTTTAACCTGGAGAATGTCCCTGCATCCCTGCATCCCTGAATCCCTGCATCCCTGAATCCCTGCATCCCTGAATCCCTCCATCCCTGTATCCCTGCATCCCTGAATCCCTGCATCCCCGAATCCCTGCATCCCTCCAGGCTTTGCAGGACGTGTGGGACACTGCAGGACCGAGCAGGAGACCTGAGGAACTGAGGCACCACCAGCAGCACCCCCAGAGCGGAGCTGCTCCTCCTCCTCCTCCTCCTCCTCCTCCTCCTCCTCCTCTCCCCCTCCTCTTCCTCCCCCGCAGTTCCAGAGCCTCTCCCGTCACTGAGACGAGCTGATAAAAACGCAGATCGATCGCAGGGCCAGGGCTCAGCTCCCGCAAATCGATGCCGTTCCCAAGCTGCGAACTCCCAGCGATTTTATCCCCCCTCGGGAGGCTCCGGGCTGCAGGAAGCCGGGGGATCCCATTCCTGCTTCCCCCAGGGAAGGTCTGATCCAGTCTGATCCAATCTGGCCTCGGCCACAGCTCCCAACATTTGGAGCATTCCCTGTGCTTCAGCAGCGAACCAGGTGGGAAAAGAAACTGGGAGTTGCTGGTGGAGCGAAGGGGCTGCCCTGAGCTTCCCCAGATCCGGAGTCTGCTCCAGGGATACGCCGGGAATTGGACAGAGCTGCGGGATGGACGGGATCAGGGAGACCAGGAATGGCCACGGAGCCAGAACTGCCCTGGATCCCAGCAGGATCCTGAATCCCAGAACTGCCCTGGATCCCAGCAGGATCCTGAATCCCAGAACTGCCCTGGATCCCAGCAGAACTGCCCTGGATCCCAGCAGAACTGTCCCGGATCCCAGAATTGACCTACATCCCAGCAAGATCCCGGACCCCAGCAGGGTCACAGATCCCAGCAGGATCCCGGATCCCAGCAGGTCCCTCTGGCCCATCCTCATCTCTCACCTCAGCTGAAGTCTCCTCCGTGTTTTCCCCAGGGCCAGGGAATGGCTGGGCTGAGCTGAGCTGAGCTGAGCTGAGCTGGGCTGAGCTGAGCTGGGCTGAGCTGGGCTGAGCTGGGCTGAGCTGGGCTGAGCTGAGATGAGCTGAGCTGAGCTGAGCTGAGCTGAGCTGAGCTGGGCTGAGCTGAGCTGGGCTGAGCTGGGCTGAGCTGGGCTGAGCTGGGCTGAGCTGAGCTGAGCTGGGCTGAGCTGAGCTGGGCTGAGCTGGGCTGAGCTGGGCTGAGCTGAGCTGAGCTGGGCTGAGCTGAGCTGGGCTGAGCTGGGCTGAGCTGGGCTGAGCTGAGCTGAGCTGGGCTGAGCTGAGCTGAGCTAGGCTGAGCTGGGCTGGGCTGAGCTGGGCTGGGCTGAGTGCCACACGCAGGACACGGGACAGAAGCGGGTGGGGAGGGGGAAGGAGCATCCCCAGAACTGGACCCCAAATCCTCCCCCCACTGCTGGAACACTGCCCCTTCCCGCTCCCGCTGTGCCAGGCAGGGACAGACGGGGACAGGATTGTCCCCCTGCAGCTGCCAACCCCAGCCCTGCCCCGGGGATCCGTGTCCCACCCGCTCCTGCTCCGGGCTGCGGCTCCTTCGGGTCCCGGCCCCGTGCCAGGATCGCGGGCTGGTCCCGCCTGTCCCCGCCCTGTGCCAGGACACTTTGTGCCACGCCAGTGCCAAGCGCTCTCCATCACTGCCTGATTTGCTTCCCTGCCATGCCCCGGTGGAGAGCGGCATTCCTGGAAGCACCTTGGCAGCCGAGCCGGGCTGGGCGGCTGCTCCGGCCTTGGCGCCGCTGCTCCGGCTGCAATCCCAGCCCAGGGACACCGGGGCCGCGTCTGCCCCGAGCCTGGCACGGCCGGGGCAGGACAGGAGTTCTCCCGGGGACAAGGTTCCCTCCCTGCTGCTCCCAGGGAGTGTTCCCGATCCCCCTGCCCCGCACAGCTCCCGAGAATCCACGCGTTTATTCCAACCCCTGCCCCTGCAGCAGCTCCAGTTCCAGCCCCTCCTTTCCTGGAGGAGCCTCGGGCACATCCCACCGGGAAAGCAGAGGATTCCATGGATGGAGGAGCTCCATGGGATCCAGCAGAGAGCAGCTTCCCACAGGAGCCAGAGCCTGTCCCCAGCTCTCCCTTCCCAGCAGCGCATCCAGCCCTGGAGCCCATCCCGATCCTGGCTGGAATGCTCCAGGCTGCCAATGCCCGAGGGAAAATCCAGGGGAAGGGAGTGCCCGGATCCATCCAGGTGTCCCCTCAATCCATGGGAAGGCTCATCCAGCTGGTGAGGACAAGGGCCCCATCCCCAGCACCGGCTCAGATCCCTGGATCCCAGCGTGGGCTGCTCCAGGCAGGGACGAAGGGACGAAAGGAGAGTTACAAAACACGAGCCCTTGGAGCAGGGGAGGGAATTTTGGCCGGCACCGCTCACCCTTCCAGGCCTTAATCCCTTCGTTAGCACAGCCCGGCGCAATTAAAGACAAACTCCCAGCCCTGCAATGCAGAGGGGCTGCGGGAGATCCCGGGATTCAGGCACCTCCCCAGGCACGGGAGACTCCGGGCTGAGGAGCCTTTCCCACCCCGGGCAGCTCCGTGGGGCCGATCCAAGGATTTCCCAGCAGAATTCCATGAGCTGGCACCGCACCAGGAGCTCTCCCACCCCAGAGGATCCCTCATCCTCCCGGGCTGGGCCGACTGGAGCCCAGGGACAGCGGGAACGTGGGGACAGTGAGGGCACAGGGAGGGAGGGGTGGCAAAGCCACCTCTGCTCACACAGGGACACCACAGAGGGAATGGTGGGATCATGGAATGGGCTGGGAGGGACCGTGGGGGTCAGGGACATCTCCCACGATCCCAGGCTGCTCCAAGCCCCATCCAGCCTGGCCTCCAGAGCCCATTCCAGGCAGGAAGAGGATCCGGGAACTCCTGCCCTGCCTCTTTGGGGGCTCCCAGGATGGGTTTGTTCCTCTCCACGACCCCAGGCTGCTGCTCTCCTGTGGGCTCAGGGGTCCCTGCTCCAGCCCTCTCTGCTCCAAACCATTCCCACGAACTGGGGAATTCCAGCAGGAGCTGAAAGTGCTTCCAAAGAAAGGTCTGGATTCCAAAAATCCTCCCTGGAGGAGGTTCTGCCTGCGTGGTCGGGATGTAGAGACTCGGTGGGAACCAAGCCCTGCCAGGACAGGAAGGGAAAGCCATGCAAGGGCTTGGGAGGATGCTAAAATCCATGGATTCACCTGCACTGCTGGATCCTGGGAGCTTCCCGGGCTCCAGGGCTGCTCTCAGCATCCTGCCCTTCCCACAGCACAGGATCCTTCAGCCAGGGCTGGAATGCTTGGCTGGGTTCCTCCCTCGGGATTCTCAGGATGTGCCGGATGATTTTCCAGACAGACCTTGGGAAGGCAGATCCAACGGCAGGCATGGCTGGGATGGGATTGGGAATGGGATTGGGAACGGGTGGGTTCTGCCCCACCAGCCGGGCATGACCGGGATCAACAATTCCAGACCCACCCCAGGTCCCTCTCTGGGTCCCCACAGCTCCGCCCTGCAGGTTCCAGCTCCTTCTTCCAGAGCCAGCCTGCAGCTCCACTCTCAATCCCAGTTTTCCATCGCCTGGCCCCACGCCCTGGAGCAGCCTCATCGCACAGATCCCTCCCAATCAATGGTTATTTCTTTAATCCCGGGTTTAAGGCTCCGCCCCGGGCTGCAGCCGCAGCCTAATGGCCCTTAAGCTCCCCTTCAGGAAGCTCCGATCCATCAATTTGACTTTGTCGGGAATGTTTGGAGCCAGAGCGGAGCAGCGCCCGGCGCCTGCCAGCCCGGCAGCGCTGCCTCCCCGGGAGCAGCTGTTCCCAAAGCGCAGGGATTTACTGGAATTGGCAATTCCAGAGACTTCAGAGCCACGAGCCCGAGGGTGTCACCCGCTCCTGTCACCCGCTCCTGTCACCCGCGGCAGGCGCCGGGGGAGGCGCGGAGCTGACGAACCGCGGCCGCTGCTCCAACCTCCGGCTTTTCCGGCAGCCGCCCACGGCCCGGCTGCTGCTCCAGCCCCGGCCCGGCCTGGCAGGGGCTGGGCTCGGCCCGCTCCGTCCCGCTGAGCCCCGGGAACGCTGCCCCGGCCCCGGCGGCCGCGGGGAGAGGGGAGCAGATTTCCCTGGCAGCGGGAGAGCCGCGGGGACAGCGGGACCCGCCCGGCCAGGGCCACCTGCAACAGGTGCACGGCGCCTTGGGGACAGCAGGCGCTGCTGGGTGGCCCTGGAGCCGGGCCAGGTGGTGGAATCAGGGATTTGTTTACGATGGAAAAGCTCCCCAAGATCATGGAGCCCATCCCTGGCACTGCCAAGGCCACCGTTGACCCTGTCCCCAGGTGCCACATCCACACGGCTTTGATCCCCCCAGGGATGGGGAGTCCCCCAGTGCCGCTGTGCCGGTGCCTGACCACCTTTTCCGTGGAGAAATTCTCCCAAAATCCAGCCCAAACGTGGCCTGGCGCAGCCTGAGGCCCTGTCCTCGTGTCCATCCGTCCTTTCCGGGGGATTTGCGGCTCAGGGGTTTCACCCCTGCAATTCCCGTGCGGTTTTCAGGGATGATCCCACCTCTGCCCCTTCCCCTCCTGACGCCGGAGCCGTGGGGAGAGACCCCGGACACATTCCCGGGCAGCCTCCCAGGGCTGCTCAGGGAAAAACAGAGCCTGGCCCGCGGGTCTGGGCACCGCCAGGAGCAGCCGGGGCTGAGCTGCCACGGGCACCCAGACAGAGCCTGCTCCCACCGCGTCCCTTCGCCAGGAAAGCCATTCCCAGCTCCTGTCCCACGCACAGCCCTGCCCAGGCACCACCAGAACCACCACGGAGCAGCACCGGAGGCACCTCCTCGCCTCTGGGACACATTCCTGCCGAAAACCAGCAGCTGGGAGGGGGCAGAACCCCCCCGGGAATGGCAGGAAGGTGGGGACGGCAGGCAGGGTCAGGGGAGCCCCAGAGCGCCGTCAATCCCACACCTGGCGCTGCTGGAGCTTCATCTCCTGTTCAACACGAGGCTCTGCACCAAAAACTGCCTCCAGCGAGCCCAGACTTCCCGAATCCCCTCTGCACGGGCAGGGCTCCCGGCACTCCCGAGGAGCTCCCCCGGCTCCAGCTCTGCCCGAGGGGGCTCAGAGAGAAACGCCCCCGGCTCCTCCGAGGGGCAGCTCCGTGGCTCAGCCCTTTGTCCCCCGGCTCCCGCACAGACCCCGGCTCCAGCAGGGACCGAGCAGCTCCGTTTCAACCCAAAGTTTCCCGAAGCCGCCCTCCCCCGTCTCCCAGACCCGGGCTGGGCACCCCCAAAGCCCCTCAGCACCTGGGGGCTCCGGCAGCCGCCCCTTCGCTCCCCGACAGCAGCACCCCAAAATCAGCAGCTTTGCAGCAGCTGCAGGGATTCCTTGTTTTCCACTTCTTCTTCCCGAAAATGTCCATCCCAGATTTTATCTAATAGCGATATTTCTTCCGAAATTCCCCTTTTTTTCCCTCTCCCCCCCACCCCAGCCTGTCACAGCCCCGCGGGCGCACCCCGACCCCGGGGATACCGCACCTCTCCGGACCCCCAATCCCCGCAGGGGCCGGGGGCAGCCGGTACCGGGATCAGCACCGGGATCAGCACCGGGAGCGGCACCGGGATCAGCACCGGGATCAGCACCGGGAGCGGCACCGGGAGCGGCACCGGGAGCGGCACCGGGAGCGGAGATCCCCGCGCATCCCGCACCGCCCCTGCGGAGCCGCGGGCGGGCGGTGCCCAGCGCAGCCCCGGGGCTCCCTCACCAAACTTTCCCGGTTCCCCCCGGTCCCCCCCGGTTCTCCCCCCGCTCACCTGCGCTCCGGGCGGCGGGCGGGGGCCGCGCCCGCCCCGCCGCTCCCCGAGCCCATCCGGACCGGCCCCGCTGCCGCTGCCGTTCCCGGCCGCTCCACGGCGCAGCCTTCCCGGCCGGGGGAGCGGAGCGGAGCCGCCGCCGGCGCTTGCGGGGCCGGGGTTTGAATTCCTCCAAGCGGCCCTGATTGGGCTGCGGAAGGGGGGGGGAGCTGCGATTGGGGGGGCGGAGTGAGGAGAGACGGGGTGTGGAGGGAGGGATGCGCGGGGTGCGGGGATGCGGAGGGCGTGCAGGGATGCGGGGGGTGTGAGGGATGGAGGATGCGGGGGATGGAGGATGCGGGGGGTGTGGTACCCGGCGCGGGGGGGATGCAGCGGAGGGGAGGAGGCGGGAGGGGGTGGGAAGCGTGCGGGGCTGCGGGAAGGGGGCGGGGGGATGGGATAACGTGGGGATGCGGGAAGGTGTGCGGGATGTGGCGCCGGGGGTGCGGAGGGAAGGGGTACCCTGAGGGGGTTTAGGGGTGTGGTAACCCGGAGATACAGGTGGAGTGGGGGGGTGCAGGGATGTGATACCACAGGAAGATTTTAGGGATGGAGGGGTGTGGTACCCCGGGGGGATTTCAGGGATGCAGGGATGTGGTGTCCTGGGGGATTTCAGGGATGCAGGGATGTGGTGTCCTGGGGGGATTTCAGGGATGCAGGGATGTGGTACCCCGGGGGGATTTCAGGGATGCAGGGATGTGGTGTCCTGGGGGTGCAGGGGCTGTGCTGTGGCGAGGGGGCGATGCCGAGGAATGCAGTGGGGCCACTCGGGGAGGTGACAGCGCAGGGGCCCTGGGGACAGGGACAGGGCGCTGCTGTGGGTGTGGTCCTGCAGGAGGACCCTGGGGATGCAGGGAGAAGCAGTTCCATGGGAATGCTGTGAAAACACGGGATTGGGGGGAAGGGGAAGCCTTGGAGCAGCCCCGTGCTGGGACAGGCAGGAGGGATCCAGGCCCCGCGGGATGTTTTGGCCAAGATCCTTTAGAAATGTCAGCTTGGAATTCCAGCATTGCTGCTGCTTGTGCTCAGCATCCCTCTCATCCCATCCCGCTCATCCCATCCCGCTCATCCCATCCCTCTCATCCCACCCCTCTCATCCCATCCCTCTCTTCCCACCCCGCTCATCCCATCCCTCTCATCCCATCCCTCTCATCCCATCCCTCTCATCCCATCCCTCTCTTCCCATCCCGCCCATCCCATCCCAGGGATCTCTGGGACTCTCCCGGGGCCATCAAGCTGTGACAGCAGGGACAGGACCGTGGTGATCCAGCACACCCTCAGAGCATCCCTGGAGCAGAGCCCATCCCTGCTGCTGCACCATTCCCGGCTGGATCCGTCCCCCTGGAGCGCTGCCTTCCCGCACACGCGGGAGCAGAGGGTGACCGTGTTTTCCCTCCATTCCTTGTCCCAGCTCCTCTCCAGCTCTCCCGGAGCCCCTTTAGGCCCTGGAAGGGGCTCTGAGCTCTCCCTGGATCCTTCCCTTTTCCCCCCGCTCTGCCAGCCTGGCTCCGGAGCGGAGATGCCCCATCCCACAGGGAATCATTTCGGCTGGAGATGGGCAGGGGTTCCCGTGGGTGTGGCACAGACCTTGGAAGCAGCAGGGTGCTGGCAGCAAGGATAAACTTTGCCAGGGCTCTCACCTGATATTCCATAGAAAATTCCACTATTCCCTTAAAATCATCAGCCCTGGCTGTGGGCACAGCAGAGTCACACACACCCGAGGAGGCTGACAGGGGGAAAAAAGGGAAAAAGCGCCTGGAAAAGTGTTGCTGTGCACGGCTTCGGTGTCTCCATGGCTACGGGAGCTCGTGGCAGACGTTCCCGGGGAACTCGGACGTGCCGGTGCCAATGGAGACCGCGGGGCTCATCCCTGCCAGGGCAGGTGCCACTCACATCCCACGGGATCGAAACCAACGCCACAAGAAGAGATCCCATCCCATCCCATCCCATCCCATCCCATCCCATCCCATCCCATCCCATCCCATCCCACGGCCGGGGGGGCGGGCGGGGAGCCGCGAGTCCAGCGCCCAGCACGTGTTCCCAGGGAGAACCGAGCCTGAATTCCCAGGGAAAACCGAGCCTGAATTCCCAGGGAAAACCGAGCCTGTGTTCCCAAGGGAAGTTGAGCCTGTGTTCCCAGCTAAGCCGAGCCTCTGTTCCCGGCTAAGCCGAGCCTGAGTTCCCGGGAAAACCTGGGCGTGTGGGGAAGGTCTGGGCAGCCGCTGCGTGGTCTCAGATCCCGCTGCGATCGGAGCCTGGCAGGATCCGTCCCTTCCAGGATCCGTCCCTTCCAGGATCCGTCCCTTCCAGGATCCGTCCCTTCCAGGATCCGTCCCTTCCAGGATCCATCCCTTCCAGGAGCAAACCTTGCTGGCAGAAAGGATCCATCAAAAATCGCGGCAGATTTTCAGGGTATTTTAAGAAAATGGTTTCGTGAAGTTTCTGCTGCATTTGCGTTTAAAAAGGGAGGTATTTTTGGAAGTTATCCCTTTCCCATTTCGAAATCTCGGTAAATCCTGTCAGATAGTCCCAGTTCCCAATTAGCAGCACTGCAGCAGCCGAGGGAAAGTGAATTAAAGCTGTTTCAAAAAGCACCTCAGCTGAAAACATCCCAGGGAAAGGCGAGACCGAGATCAAGGGCGGAATAAAATCGATGGATCCGTCCCCCAACCCGTGGCCATTTCCCTCCCGAGGGTTTGGGATGAAAACCATCCATCCCAAACCGCCCTGGGATCGGGATGCTTTTCAAGGGGTAGCACAGAGGTGCCGGATCCCCTCTCCCTGTGGGATTCCCGTTGTTTTCCAGCCCTGCCCTCCGTGCCCGGGACATCCCCGAGAGCGTCCCCAAAGCTCCGTGTGCCCGCTTGGCGACAGCCACGGGCTCTGCTCCAGCTGCTCCCGCCCCTCTGGAGCGCGGATCCTTCTCCTGTTGGGCGCCTCCAGCCACTCCCGGGGATCTTTGGAGCTCTGTCCTCTGGAGACGAAATCGCTGGACTTTGCAGCCGCTGCCCAGCCCAGCCCAGCCCGGCCCAGCCCAGCCCGGCCCGGCCCGGCCCAGCCCAGCCCGGCCCGGCCCGGCCCAGCCCAGCCCAGCCCAGCCCGGCCCGGCCCGGCCCAGCCCAGCCCAGCCCAGCCCAGCCCAGCCCAGCCCAGCCCAGCCCGGCCCAGCCCGGCCCGGCCCAGCCCAGCCCAGCCAGCCCAGCCCGCCAGCCAAGCTCGGCCCAGCCCAGCCCAGCCCCCCCCCCCACCAGCCCGCCCGCCCGCCCAGCCCGCCCACCAGCCCAGCCCAGCCCAGCCCAGCCGCCCCCCGGCCCGCCCGGCCCGGCCCGGCCCAGCCCAGCCCAGCCCAGCCCGGCCCGGCCCAGCCCAGCCCAGCCCTCGGGCTGATTTTCCCGATGCTGCTCCCGGCTCCTGCCGGGGTCACGGTGGAATCGCAGCGGAGCCTCCGCACTCGAAGGGGCTCAGTCAGGGACTGGGCTGGCTTGGAAGGACCTTAAAGCCCGTCCAGTCCCACCCCATTCCCAATTCCCACTGTCCCAGGTTGCTCCAAGCCCCATTCAAGCCGTGGACGCCTCCAGGGATGGGGCAGGACCTTTCCAAGTGGAATTTCCTCCCTGTGCTCTGTGGGGAAGTGCGGGGGGAAGTGTTCTCCAAGCCTTTGCCTTAATTAAGCTTTATTTATTTGTTTTAATTGGGGGGAACAGCCAGAGCCAGAAGAATCCCTCATCCCTCAGTAACTCATCCCCCCACCCAGCCTGACACAGCCCCCGCTCCTTCCAGCAGCTCCAGGGAGAACTCGCAGCTCTTGGAGCTGATCTGAGACAGGAGAAGAATCAGTTTGGAATCATTCACCACAAAAAAAAAAAACCAAAACCCAAAAGCAAAACATCTCCGAGTGTTTGGCAGAGGAGCTGAGCTCTGGAGAGGCGGCTCAGGCGGCTGCTGCTCCATGGATCTGTCCCAGCTCCCTGCCCAGATGAAAAACACCTCATTCAAAAAATCCTCCCCCCTCTGATGAATCGCTCCTGAGCGAGGCTGGTGCTCGGGGCTTGGCACAGCTCCCCCCCGGAGCTGCCATTTGGCAGGAATGCTCCGTGTGCTGAAGGCTGGGAAGGAGAGACCCCGTGCCAGCGAGGCCCAGGGAGGACAATTTCACCTGGCAGCAGGGGCTGCATCCCTGAAAAAATGCACTGGAGGGAGGAACAGAGGAGCGAAGAGCAGGGAGGGATCGCTGGGGACGGGCTCAGAGCCACCCCGATCATCCCAGCCCATCCAAACCCGGCAGCAAACTGGGAAACACCGAACAAAGCCCTCAGGGCAGCGCTGGCTGTGCCCAGGGGAAAGGCCCCCAGTGCCCTGGGGTGACAGCGTGGGACGGGACAGCCCAGCCCAGCCCAGCCGAGCCCAGCTCAGCCCAGCCGAGTCCAGCCCAGCTCAGCCCAGCTCAGCCCAGCCCAGCCCAGCCCAGCTCAGCCGAGCCCAGCCCAGCCCAGCCCAGCCGAGCCCAGCCGAGCCCAGCCGAGCCCAGCCCAGCCCAGCCCAGCCCAGCCGAGCCCAGCCCAGCCCAGCCGAGCCCAGCCCAGCCCAGCCCAGCTCAGCCGAGCCCAGCCCAGCCCAGCCCAGCCCAGCCCAGCCCAGCCCAGCCCAGCCCAGCCCAGCCCAGCCCAGCCCAGCCAGTCCAGTCCAGCCCAGCCCACAGCCCAGCCCACAGCCAGCCCAGGCCACCCAGTCCAGCCCAGCCCCAGCCCAGCCCAGCCCAGCCCAGCCCAGCCCAGCCCAGCCCAGCCCAGCCCAGCCCAGCCCTCCCCAGGGGCAGCTGTGGAACCACAGAACCCTGGAGTGGGTTGGGTTGGAAGGGGCCAAACCCGGCATCCCATTCCAACCCTTCCCTGGAGGGTGGGGAGGCCCTGGAGTGGAATTCCCAGAGCAGCCGTGGCCGTCCTGGGGCCCTGGCAGTGCCAAGGCCAGGCTGGAGCTGCCTGGGAAGGCGTGGGGGGTGTGGGGGCCCTGAGCCCCCCACGCCGGGCTGGGAGCAGCCCACGGAGCGTCAGAGCTGGCAGGGAGCAGCTCTGAGTCACCATCCCAGCATCCCAGCATCCCCATGGCAACCCCGCTTCCCGGGAGCCAGCCCTGGATGGAGCCACCCCGGGCACGGCTGGCAGTGCCCGGCACCGGAACCACGGAGCCTCCAGGGCACTGCCAAGGCCACCAAGGGCCACATCCCCACGGATTTTAAACCCCTCCAGGCGTGGGGACTCCAGCCCTGCCCTGGGCAGCTGTGCCAGGGCTTTACAACCCTTTCCAGGAAGGAATTTTCCCAATATCCAACCTAAACCTCCCCTGGCCCAGCCTGAGGCCGTTCCCTCTCCTCCTGTCCCTGTTCCCTGGGAGCAGATCCCAAAGTCCCCCCCTGAGCCCCCTCCTGTCAGGGACTGTGCAGAGCCACAAGGTCCCCCCTGAGCCTCCTTTGCTCCAGGCTCAGCCCCTTTCCCAGCTCCCTCAGGCCCTGCTGGGGCTCCAGCCCCTTCCCAGCTCCGTCCTCTTCCCTGGACTCACTCCATCCCTGTTTTTTCCCAGTTTTCCAGCCCCTCATCCCAGCCTGGAGTGTTCCCTGGTGTGGTTGTGCCCCACATCCCATCCTCAGCCTGCTCTGGGGGTGACCCAGACAGGGAATGTGGGATCCACACACCAGGGAATGTGGGATCCACACCAGGGAATGTGGGATCCACACACCAGGGAATGTGGGATCCACACCAGGGAATGTGGGATCCCCACACTCCAGGAATGCTCCAAGGGCTCGGAGCAGCCTCTGCTGCTGGATTTATCACATTCCAAGGAAAATGTCTCCCCCCAGGGCTGTGGGGAGATCCCAGGGATGTTCAGAGCTCTGGACACTCGGGACAGGAGGAGGAACTGGGAATATTCTCTTTAATGACGCTGGCAGGGCAGAGCTGCCCCGCCTCACCCTCAGCAATCCTTGGATTTCCTCTTCCAAAGCTTTTCCCAATCTCCCTTTCCATGGACAGGGGGCTGGAGGTGCCTCGGCCCCAGCTCAGCTCCCAAATTCCTCCAGGAGAATCCCAAATCCTGCAGCTCCTGCTCTGCCCTCCCCACAGGAAGCTCAGGAAGGAGAGGGTCCCAAACCCTGGAACGCTGCCACTGGAACCGGAGTTCAGGGAATTTTTTCCCATGATTTGGGATTTTCAAACTCCATTTTTCAGATTGGGCCTGAAAGGGGATTGCACCCCACGCTCCAGCAGCAAACTGGGGCAGATCCTGGACCTGGATCCGGGATGTGAGCAGGGATGAGGAGCAGGCAAGCCCAGAGAGCTGAGCAAGGAGCGCAGCTTTCCTGCTGGGAATGAGACAGGACGGGACACAAAAAATCCAGCGTTTGCACTTCAGCCCCACTCCTCAGCCACTCCCTCTGCTCCTCCTCTCCCGTCCCTCCCCGCCATCCCAAGGGATGCAGGAACAACAACACAAACCCCACCCCTGGAGATGGAAACGCCAGCCCCATTCCCAGCACCAACCTGAGCCTCCCAACACCTCCTGTGCAAAGTCCTGGCTGTATTTGGTTTGGGAAAGTGCAAGACACGGCAGGGACGCGGGACCTTGGCAGCCAAGAGCCCCTCCAGGGCCTTTCCAGGGATCTCGGAGGGTGCCAGGGATCTTTCCAGGGATTCTCAGGAGGGAATGGCAGCTCTGTGTGGCTCCCAGCTGCCCGGGAAGCGCCCGGGAGCCTCCGTGAGGCACGAGGAGAAAGCAGCACCGGCAGCCGCTCGTCCCAGCCGTTCCTGCCGAGCCCAAAGCCCCTCTGGAGCCCGAGCAGGGAATGAGCCCCGCTCCTCAGGGACCGGGAGAACCCAGACCGAGCTCCGGGCTGGAGCTGCTTCCAGAGGGGCGGGAAGGGCCCGGCCCAGCCGCGCTCAGAGCACCTGCTCCGTGCTGGAGGAGGAAATGTCCAGCAGCCTCCAGGCCACGTAGGGGTTGAGCTCGTCCTGGTCCCGGCACAGGGCCCACACGTAGAGCATCCGCAGAACCTTGTCCTGCCAGGAAAAGCCAACGGTCACGAGGGGCACGGACACTCCCAGCACCGGGATCCCGGGGATTTGGGGCTCCCTTCTCCCTACAGCTCGCCGTGTTCAGTATTCCAGGAGCAGCTCAGCAGCTCCACCCAAGGCCAGGCACTTGATTAAAGCCGAGGTTTGGGTTCCGCTGGAGAATTTTTAATGCCTCTCCCTGATTTATTGCGGCTCCGGAGGAATCCGACAGCAAACAGACTTTGATATCCTGTTCAATAATTATCCCATCAATATCTATCTCCCAGGAATGCGGGAATTTAACGCAGGGAATCACTGGATCAGCTGTTCCTGCCCTGCCTGTGAATCAGCCCAGATGGGCCCCATCTTTCAAATGAATCCCATTTTTCCAGCCTGGACTAAAGGCCGGGGTGCAAAAGCTGGGATCTGTTAAATGCCTGCATTAATTCCAAGGAAAATGTGCTGGGAAGTGGCACTGTCCCCACGTGCCCAGGAAGTGGCACTCAGGCACTGGAGCACAGGGCAGGGTGGAGAGAGACCTGGGAATGAAGGGACTCCAGGAACCTCCTCCAGCTGCTGCCACGAGCTCCGGGAACTGGGAATTCCATGGGAAGATTGGGAACTGGGAATTCCATGGGCCAGGCTCAGCTTGGAAAACGTGTCCCAGATCCCAAGTGTCCCCGATCCCAAAGGTGTCCCCGATCCCAAAGGTGTCCCCAATCCCAAGTGTCCCAGATCCCAAAGGTGTCCCTGATCCCAAAGGTGTCCCCGATCCCAAAGGTGTCCCTGATCCCAAAGGTGTCCCCGATCCCAAAGGTGTCCCCGATCCCAAGTGTCCCCGATCCCAAAGGTGTCCCCGATCCCAAAGGTGTCCCCGATCCCAAGTGTCCCTGATCCCAAAGGTGTCCCCGATCCCAAAGGTGTCCCCGATCCCAAAGGTGTCCCTGATCCCAAAGGTGTCCCCGATCCCAAAGGTGTCCCTGATCCCAAAGGTGTCCCTGATCCCAAAGGTGTCCCTGATCCCAAGTGTCCCCGATCCCAAGTGTCCCCGATCCCAAAGGTGTCCCAGATCCCAAAGGTGTCCCCGATCCCAAAGGTGTCCGGGCCCCACTCACCGGGTCCCCCTCCACCACGTCCCCTTTGTGGTTCTTGATCACCATCACCACCTGGGCCTGGAAGGTGATGATCAGCACCGGGCCCTGCTCCATCATCTTCCCCATGGCCAGCTGCAGGCACAGAATTCCATGGAAAACATTCCAGCAGCTCCACGGAACAGCACCCAGTGTCCAGCCCATCCCTCCATCCATCCATCCCTCCATCCATC
>JAVTVJ010003194.1:0-40295 GCA_034509425.1 Eopsaltria australis
CACGTTCCCAGAGAAGCCAGGCTGGCTCTGCACCTGCTGCATGGGTCGAAGGTAGATGATCCTGTTCCTCTCTGGGGGCATCCTGAGGATCTGATCCAGCACCTGGTCCATGTTCAGCTTCTTGCACTGGGCGTAGTCGAAGCGATTCACCACGGGGGCGTTCTCCACCTTCAAGTGCTTCAACACACGGCACCTTGTAGCTGGAAAAGGGCAAAGCCAACTGTTAAAAGGAAATGAAGGACCTCAGGAGGCTCCTGACAGAGAATTTCAAGGCTGGCAGCTTCAAAAGAAGGCAAACAAGCAATGTAAGTATCAAAAAGTTACAGAAGTAGATCAGATCTAGCCCAGCTCTTCGTTTTTTCTGTATTATCATCAAACTTTTCAGCTGTGACTTTGCCAGAAGTGGCCTTTTAAAAGGCCAGATCAAATTTAATCTAATAACCTTTTTCTCCCTCTGTTTCCTTTCCCTGGAATGATCTGTGGGCTGCCACAACTTCCAAAATCAGCTCCAACACAGAGGACTGGGAAGCCACACAATGGAAAATAAAATGAATTTCCTTTCTAGAACCACTGCTCATGTCATCAAAATTTCCTTCAAAATCAATGTGTGTTCTCAGTATTCTGGAATAAAGAAATAACTCCTTTATTTCTGCTGAGCAGACAGATCTCAGGTCAGAAGGAAAAGTCTTCATTTGGATGTTGCAGGAAACAATAAATGACCCAATGCAGGAGCAGTCACACCCTGGCACACGAAACCAATGCAACCTAAGTGGCAGCACTGAAAACAGATTTTTATCATGTCAAGGAGCAAAAGTATCATCCTGTCAGCTAAAAAAACCTATGGGAGCATGAAGAAATGAGAGAAAAACAAGGTCCTCAAACTCATTTCATCAACTTCTAATTACTGCATTATCACTCTTCAATAAACATCTCATCTCCCTAATTGGCAGATCATTTCAGCTGTTGATTTTCAGATATTAATCTTTATTAAAGCTGTTCTAAGAGCCATTCCAAGTGGGAAGCAGCAATATTTGGAGTTCTAACTCATCAGCAGTGCAGCTGATGAATACAAAATGAGCAGTGGCCTGACTGGAATTCTTGCAGGGATCTCCAGTGATGCCAGAGGGAGGAGGCAGCCCTGCCATGAAGCACATACCATGGATGAACATCATTTTGGGGCAGTCTTTCAGCACCAGATCTGTAATTCCACAGTTGGTCAATGTGATTCCTACGAGGTTTTTGGATTTCAAAGTCAGTACCTGGGGAAAATGAAAACAAAAAGGAAGAAAAAAAAGGTATGGCAGGGTAAAAATGAAAGCAAAATGAAGTGGATTTTACAAGATACAGGAGGGTATTCATTGATATAACACAGCTTTAGTTCCCAACAGGTTTTTATGGTGATGAAGGTGCAGGGAGTGAAGGAAAAGCCCTCACCTGGACATGATCATCCTCAATCACAGGGTCACTGGTACTGGTGGATTTGTCAGCTGTCCTTTTCCTCTTGGTGGTTTGCCTTGGCTTTGGCTTTGCTACTTCTGCAAACAAAAACATGGAAAAATCTTTGCTCTGCTCCATGTCAGGGTAGCTGAGAGCAGCCCATGAGAACGCTTCCCACACAGGTAAATCCAAACACCTGCCTGGCTCAAAAACAAATCCCTCCTTGCTCAAACCCCAGTTTAAGGTTTAATTATTCCCAATAAATAACTTTATAGGAGAAACCCCAGGAATGCTGAACCTCCAGTCCAACACCACACAAAGATGTGGAGCCAGGAAAAGAAATGAAGATTCATGGTTAGGTTACACTTGAATCTCTGCAGGAAACACAACATCCTTGATAAATACAAGACCCAGAATAGCTTTAATGTTTAAATAGTAGAAATTATCTCAAACTACTGGAAAATCTGTTCTTTGTAACTGCCACTGAGTTTTTCCTAATACAGCAAAGGATGCCCCAGGTATAAAATCCTTTAATGCTCCCAAGCTGCACCAGGGACCTCAAATTCCTGCTTGATTTAACAGAGGAGTCTTTGAAAAGAAACCACCACCAGCATTATTTCCAACAGGAAGAGGAAAAAAATGCCCTAGAATTAACTTTCTGATCAAAAATAGAATTTATTTTACTAAAACGAAGCTTTTTTTATTAAAACATGTGGCATGTGCACAAAGATTCCCAATTAATTACTGCTCAGAAGGCAGAAACCTGACAATATAAATTTAATAGCAAGATCTCTCCTTCAAATCTGAGCTGCATCAACCTGCAGAACATCTGAGGTGATTTAGGTTCTGTTAACACTTGGGAGCATTAAATAAACTGCAAAAACACCAGGAGATAAAAATGTTTGAATCATTCCATGTTAACAGAGGCAGGAATTTGCCCTCAATCTTCTCTCCCTCCAACTCTCAGTTGTGTAAGCAGCACATTTCATCTTTCAGTTTCATTTTACCTGCCAGACATTCCCAGCACAGAATCCTGGATATGAGTTTGTGCCAGACTAAGATGATTATTTTGGAAACCAACATATTTGAAAGAAACAGCAAGTTCCCCTCTCACATCTGTTGTTTTCTCCCTTCATTCCAGCCCTTCAGGGGTTTTATTTTATGTCAGATGAACTGAACAATAATGTGAAGCATGAAGTTATTTAATAAAAGCACAAATTTCAGTAAGTTTGATCACCCAATGCAGGTCCCAATGCAGGCTCAATTATAATTATTATTTTATTGGTTGATAAAGTACCAGTTATAACCTTTGCCTTCCTGTTCAGATCTGAGTGTAACTGCTGCCTTTCCATGGGGAGACAACTTCTGTCTCAATGAATCACAGCCTTCACAGGCAGGCAGAGCTACCAAAAAACTGCATTTGCTTTTCAAAGGAGTGAAGCAAATACAGGCTGGAATGTATGGAGAACACAAACACAAAGAGCTGCATGGAGGAAAAACTCAGTGGCACTTCGAGAGAAACCTGATTTTACCTGGTGATGGCACCTCTGTTCCATCAAGCTCTGACCCTTCCAAAGCACTCAGGTGTGAATCCCTGACTAACAAGCTCCACATCAGAGCTCCCTGGGGGTGCTGAGGTTGCTCAGAGCTGTCTCACAGCAGCTCTGCATTTACTCAGCTGTTGCTGTGTGTGTGTAAATCCTACCTGGCTCAGACACCAGAGGCACGTGGGACAGCCTGCTCCTGGCCCTGGTCAGGGGTCTCCGTGGATACTCCTCCTTCTTGCAGTCCAGCTCCCAGCCCGGGGGCTGCGTGCTCTGCTCCTGGCTGCCAGCCCCACAGGCACTCCCACTAGTCCTGTCATCCCCAGGCTCTCCTGCAGCCCCACAGTCTGGCAGTGTCCTCAGTGCAAAGTCTGGCCCGTCCCTGCAGGCTCCACTCGTGGAGGGGCTGTCCCCATCACACCCCCCGCTCGTCCTGTGCTGCGCGGCCGCCGAGGAGGAGCAGCGGGAGCACACGGAGCTCTCCTCGGGCTCCCTCTCGCTGGATCCATCCCTTCTGCAGGGAGAGCAGCCACACTGCCTGCACTCCTCCCCAGCTGCTGGGCTGCTGCCAGCAGAGTGGCTCTGGGCTGCCTGGGCACAGTCAGGACCGGGGGAAGCGGCGCTGCAGGAGCTGGATGTCGCCGTGGATCCCGGCGCGGCGCCGCAGCCGCCGTAGGAATCCTTGCTCTTGCTCCTCTCGGGCATGTCACTGGCTGCTTTCATGTCAGCCTTGATCTGCTCGCTGGTCACCTGGCAGCCCTTCTCACAGCTGCTCTCCTCCACGGGGAACTGCTTGGCCTGGCCCCCGTGGCTGGTGCTGCATCTCTTCCGCAGGGGAGTTTTGCCTTTGCCGCTCACTGCGGGAGTGAAGGGAGGGACAACAATGAGAAACCTCAAACAAACCTGAGTGTGACTCTGCTAAAAGCCACTGAAAACACAGGGCAGCCCAGGGGCCAATGATAATCTTCCCAGGAAGGGGAATTATGAGTGTTTGTAGCTGTTGCTGCATCTTTGGAAGGTCTTGCAGCTGGTTCTGGAGTGATGGGCTGCAGGGTTCCTCACACAAATCCTCCAAACTGTCCCAGAGCACTCCCTGCTCACACAGGCACAGCACTGGGAAAGGAACTGATAACAGAATCAGAGAATGTGCAATAGTTTGGGTTGGAAGGACCTTCAACATCCAGTTCCTGACACCTTCCACTGTCCCAGGCTGCTCCCAGCCCCAGTGTCCAGCCTGGCCTTGGGCACTGCCAGGGATCCAGGGGCAGCCACAGCTGCTCTGGGCTGCCAGGACCTCCCCACCCTCACAGGGAGGGATTTTTTTTTCTAATGTTTAATATAAAGAAGCTCCTGTTTTCTTAAATATGAGGGAAACATCTGAGGAATCAAACAAGGACAGAGACTGGACTAAAGCTCACCTTTCAGCAGCAACCCTCAGCTCCCCCTCCTGGGTGTGGGCAGTGCTGCCAGCAGCCTCAGCTCACAGGGGGATAAAAACCCACACAAATCGTAACAGAACTTAATCCCAGGATGCCTGAGGTTGGGAAAGCCCTGCCAGCCCATCGAGTTCAAGCTGTGCCTCATCCCCACCGTGTCCCCAGCCCAGAGCACTGAGTGCCACCTCCAGGAATTCCTTGGGCACCTCCAGGGATGGGCACTCCAAACCTCCCTGGGCAGCTCCTGCCAAGGCCTGAGCATCCTCTCCATGCAGGAATTCCTGCTGATGTCCACTGCCTTAATCCTCCCAGCTCACTGCACCCCCCAAGCCCCAAATCCCCAATATCAGCAGTACAAAAGTTGATGCAAATTCTCTCCAAACACAGATTATTTCCCTCCTCAAACCAGAACTGACACCCACACTGTGAGCTCACAGGCTTGATAAATTCTGTCCACTTGGGAATCCCAAAGAGGAGCAGCAGGTTCCTGATCAGTGCAGCACCATTATTTCCGTTTCTGTACAACAATCTGTGACTGGAGCTCAAAATCTGTCCTTAGAAATAAACCTGAACCACATGGAAAGACTGAAGTTTAAGAATAAATGCTGCACACCTGAAGGTTCCCTGGTTTCCACTGGATCCCTGCTCTTCTCCTCCCCATCTGAGTAACTCTGTGCAATGCTGTTGGAGACGCAGGCTCTGGAAGTGCCCAAGTTCTCCTCCTCATCCTCACTGTCTGAATCATGGATGGTGATAGGAGCTGCTTTTACAGCAGGCTGAATTCCACTTGGTCCTGAGAAGGAGAATATCAGCAGTTCATGTAAAAATTAACCAAGCATGGATTAAAGGGCTGAAGAACTCTTAGCACTGCCTGAAAAAAATGGTAAGGAATTAATTTGAGCCAATTTAGCCACCCATTCTGTGGCTTCCTCATTAAAATCTAAATGGGAGAGGAGCAAAATCCTGCATTTCAGCATTAAAGCATTCTGGTTTGGAAGGGGAAGTGTCACAATGGAATGTCACTTCATGTTGTTGGGATGTTCAGTAGAAAATTACAGTCCAGCAAAAAGTGGCAATAAAAGGAATCAAGACTGCCTCGTGCCACTAAAACAAATTCAATTAACACTGCAACAAGCTGTGCTGGCTTGAGAAAAAGCAAAAATAACCCAAGTGCTGCAGTGGAAGAAGTGAGGCCATGAACAGCAACAGAGCAACAGGACAAGCTCATTCAGGCCTTGTGACTTTTATTACACTGAGCACAAAAATCAGGCTTTAAGGTCAAGGTATTTCCCTGCGTATGCAAAGAAAACTCTGGGCTGTAACACTGAATAAATTAAGCTGTGTTTAATTTATTAGTCCATTATTCCAAACCACACAATACAGCTGCAGCAGAACATCCAAAGCCAGACTTATACTGGAAAAGGGAGATAATGTTGGGTTCCACTGTGTGTGTTCTAGAAAAGCAGCCTGGAATGCCCAGAGGGAGCCTCTGCCCTGGCCCAGAGGTGCCCAGGGAGCACATCCAGGGCACCAGGGATAGGCATGGCAAAGAGGATCATGGCTTTGTGGCCTCTGCACCCATGGTGTGAGAGGATTGTAGGGTGTGACCTTCGAGGGGATTGTTTATCTTTGCTGTTTATGGGATTGCACAGCCTGGGGGTGGGATGGGATAAAGGGAATTTTCACTGCACAGCAGTGGGCAGTGGCCATGGGACAGTGGCCATGGGGCAGTAGCCATGGGGCAGTAGCCATGGGGCAGGGGCCATGGGGCAGTGGCCGTGGGGCAGTGACCATGGGGCAGTGGCCATGGCAGTGGCCATGGGGCAGTGGCCATGGGGCAGTGGCCATGGCAGTGGCCACAGCAGCAGCCATAGGAGCAGTCTCAGCAGCAGTCCCAGAGTGCTCTGGAGCACTCTCAGTCTCTGTCTGTACAATAAAGAACCCTGTCCAACATCAGTCTGCTCTGAGGAGTCCTTGCCCCTGTGCTGAATGCTGAGACACCAAGAGGTGATTTGTTCCCAAAGGCAGAGTTACCTGCTTGCTCCTCATCCACCTCCATGGGAACAGCAGCCTGGCTGGGAGCTGGCAGCTCGTCCTGGCCCTGCCCAGCAGCCTCCCCCTCCTCCTGTGCCACCTCCTCCATCTCATTCAGGGCTGCAAAGGGGAACACGAGGTCAGGGATAGGAAACACAATGAGCAGAGCCCTCAAGCACCCACAAGAAATAAATAAGAACTGCCTTGATTCCCTTGGTGAGCCCCTGGGTTGCACAAAGTCTCTCACAGATTTGTTCTCCATCTCTGTAGCCAAAGCCCAGCCTAACTTTTAGGATTTAGTTCACTCAGATTTTCCACTCCTCCTCAAAAGTCTTGTTCTCTGCAGGGAGCAGCAGAACCAGGATTTACATTCTCATTCCCTCCAGTGACTTCTGCCTTTGCAGGGAAATATTAAAAACACAGCAGCAAGACTGGGATGTTCTCCCAGCTGTGCCCTGAGGAGTCCTGGAGCTCCCCAGAGGATGTGACACAGAGCCTAAAGCTGCACCCAGTGACACAGTGACAGCCAGCTCTGTGCCACAGCTGCCACACACGTGGCACAGAAAAGATTAAAGCTCCACACCAGGAGCTGAAAGAGCAACAGGCTTCCAGTGTATATTCCTGTCTTCACCAGGAGCCTATGGGAGGGGGAATGCAGATAAAATCATCCCAAAAGGATCCCAGAGGTTCCCCTCAGCTGCAAATCAGCCCCAAAAGGATCCCAAGGGCTCCCCTCAGCTGCAAATCACCCCCAAAGGATGACAAGAATTACCCTCAGCTGCATATCAGCCCCAAAAGGATCCCAAGGATTACCCTCAGCTGCAAATCAGCCCCAAAAGGATCCCAAGGATTACCCTCAGCTGCAAATCAGCCCCAAAAGGATCCCAAGGGTTCCCCTCAGCTGCCAAACCTCCCCAAAAGGATCCCAGAGGTTTCCCTCAGCTGTGAATCCCCCCAGAAGGTCCCCAGGATTACCCTCAGCCCCAATCTGCTGCTCCTCAGCGGGGCCCTCCTGGCGCAGCTCGTTCTCCTCGTTCTGCTCGTTGGGGTGCTGGTGGTTGTTGTGGTGGATGTTGGGGTTGTTGTTGTTGTTCTGGTGGTTGTTGTTGTTGTCGTTGTCATTGTTGGAGTTCTGGTTGCTCACCAGGGCAGAGGAGACCCCAATTCCTGTGCCTGCACTCAGGCCCACACGAGCACAGCCCTGCAAACAAAGAGCAGGAATTCAGATTTGAAAACCTGGAGTCGTTACCTCAACATCCCCTAAAGGCAGCAGGAAAACCTCTCTGCTGGAACTGCCTGGGATTGTGAAAGGGAAGCTGTCCCTCACATTTCCTGATTGCACACGTCCATCTGGGCTGGAAACCCAGAAAATTTACAGCTGAACTCCCAAGGAAAGGGAACTCCTCAAAGCACTTCGTTCTAATCTATTAATTGTGCTCAACTGTTAATTTGCTGTGGGATCATGGCATCAATACAAACAGAGATCAGAGTCCTCCCAGCACACAGCAGCCTCCAGGTGCCATTCAACACCAAAGGAAGCAGGTTTTACACAGGCACTTTTCATTGCATGCCAGCAGCTTGAGGATTTGTGTGACAGTGTGGGAAGAAATAAAATTCCTAAGCTTTAAAAACACTTCAACAGGGGAACACTACCCCCATTTCACCCAGTAAAAATCATAAAAACCTCTTAGTATAGGAAAGAGAGACCTAAGAGGAAAAAAATAATACAAAAAGCAGCAGCACAGTGAAATACCAGCAGAGACCTTGAGAGAATCAGTGAGTTTTACTTTTGATGGGATCAGTGAGTTTTATTTTCTGGTCACACGTTCATTCCTTGCCACTGCTCCCATGTGCAGAAGCAGCACCACTCTCCCCAGCAGATCATGCTAAAAGCAACTGCAAACCAAAGTAATTTATTATCAAATTAAGTCATTTCTTACTAATCTTACTGATTTAATTAGTAGCAACTTCGAAAATAACACACAGCAGATGGAGCGTACTGGATTATCAATGAAAAGGAAGTAAGAAAAAAACTTGGGAACAAAAAAAAAGCCAAACCATTGCCAGGAATTTACCTTTGGAGGCTCTCTAAACATCTGGTCCAGAGAAATGAACTCCAAGCTGGGCAGTAACTCGATGAACTGACTGAAAGAGTCCAGCTTGATGGCGTGGCACCTCACCAGGGTCAGGTCAACCAGGCGGGTCCACCTCGAGTGATCTGCGAACACAAGAGAGGCCTTTCCTGAGGGATTCCCACCTCACTCCTTGCTCATCTCCCCCTTTCCAGATCCTGACAGCAGCATCCTCTGGATCTCCATCCTGCTCCCAGCACCAGCATGGCCCCAAAGCAAGCATCATCTACTGTACTTACTAACAACAGAACAAGCAGTACTAGAGCAGAGAAATTCTGGTTTAGCACAGAAATTCATAGAATAGCTCTGAAATTTCAAAGGTGTGCAATACCTGTGATCCAATTATTTGGGTTATGTAGATGTGGGCAGTTGTAAATGACCAGATACTTGATGAAAGAAAAAACTTCATTTACAGCTTTCATACCAATATCTGTAATAATTCCTGGGTTTTCAACCACATCAGCCAAGCCGTACCTCACCAAGTCCGTACTCGTCATTTTACCTATAAAAGAGAGGAGCAGACACAGCAGTAAATTTGCCTTTTAGAGCAGGATTTTCCAATTCCTTATTGATCAGATCATTCCTTTAATAAAGCTGAGCTTTCCCATTTTTAAGAAGTGAGGAAAACCAGGTTTGGCTGCACGAGATCAGCAGCCTCAGTAGGTGCAACATTAATATTCTTATGAACCACTGAGAACACGATCGAAAACACAGCAAGTTCTGCAATCCCTTATGGTTTTGATGGATTGTAAAAAGTGTCATACACTGTAGTAAAAACTCATCAACGTAGCCTAGGTGAAGAGTTTCAAACTGTGGGAATTCCAGTTCAGCCATCTTCAAAGCAGAAAAAACACCATCTTTGGTCAAGGAAGGCTGGATCCGCACTTCGTGCAACCTGCGGGGAATTCAGAATTGCTCCCATCAAAATTCAGCCCAAAACACAGAAAACATTCAAGAAGGTGCCCTGTCCTAATAAAATCAGAGAGTATTAAATACCTCAGAGGGTATTTGCAGTTGTTTTAATCACAGGGAGCTCCTGTTATGCAAAATTTAAATGTGCATTCCTTAAACTTTGAGAGTTGTTGTCTCTTGGGTGTCATCCCTGAGACATTTATTTTGATAAAGGAGAAGCAAGGAGAGATCTGAAGGGAGGTACCTTCGTGCAGCAGTTATGATGAGGTAGCCAAGATCCACTTCAAGTGCATTCTTGCAAGCTCCCAGAACTATAGTGTGCAAATTCCTGAAACCACCTGGCAAAACATAAATATAATATAATATAAAATATAAATATAAATATAAATATAATATAAATATAAATATAAATATAAATATAAATATAATATAAATATAATTAAATATAATAATAAATATAAAAAAAATAAAGAACACCCTCCTTACACTTCAGCCTCACATCACAGCCTTCAGCCCCACACATTTTCATCAGTGCTGTCTTGAATTTTTTAGCAAATTAGCAAAGCAAATATTTGCACCCAACTCATCCAATCCTGGTTCTCCCAACAAACAAGTGCAGTTAGAATATCAAAATCATACCCAATCCAGAGCCTATTTAGCACCATGATTAGAGCTCTAAAATTGGAAGCAACACTCAAAAAAGAATATGCTGCAGACAAAAACCTCTGAAATGCGCTGAGGTTTTGACTGATTGATTTTTGTTTAGGTAGGAGGGATTAGGAGTTTCCCACCTGATCTCCAGCTGTCTTCTACCACGTGCTGGATAAGTCCTCCAAGAAATGGAACACGGACCAGCTCCAGGTGCTCCAGATTCCTGGCAGAAGCCAGGCCTGTCACCAGGGGAACGTACTTCAGAGAGTTTGTGGGTCCTGCACACAACAAGGCCAGAGAGACAGAGCAGATTGGTCACTTCTCCCTGAATCATCCTCTGGAAAAACCAAAACACACCCACACACATCCCTCTAGAGCAGGAAGCCAACAGAACCACAGAGCACCGAGTAAGGGACGGGACAGGCAGAGATTTCTGTCCAACACCACAAATCAAACAAGGGCTGCTCTCAGAATGTGGAATTCCAAGATTTTAACAGAACCAGATTTCCTCCATGCTCTACCATCCCCTTCAGACAGGAAGAATCCCTCTTACCAGCACAGTTCCTCATGACAAAAGCACGTAAGCTGATACAAAGGAAATCTTTAAAAGGCTGTGGTTTGGTGAGTCTCACCCACTTCAAATAAAGGTGCCTCAGCATTGGGATACAAGGAATCTCAGGGACATTCACCCCTAATAATACATAAACAAAACAAACAAACATTTTAAACAAGCTTCAAACCATTCGGCTGCATGACAAATAGCTGCCTCTCAAAAGGAAGCTTTTCTGTGCTTTGTGGCAAGTGAGAAAAGCTGTGAGCACTTGAAACTCAAGTTCTTCACCTTGGCTTGGCAGTAATTCTTTAGAATTCTTTGCCCTCTGCACCTGCTAGCAAATATCCACCTAAGATCTCCAAGACGCCACAGCCCAAACTCCCTCTCCTCCAAAGAATTACAAATCTGCAGAGTTTCAAAGCCTTTAAATCCACCTGTGTTGAAGCCAACTACTTCACCACGACCACACTCACCTACTAAGTGCAAAGTCTGAATTTTAGCTCCTATAGGGATTTTCAGCTTGTTCTCAGGAGGAATTGGAAAAGCACCATTACGATTACGAAACTTCCCTAAAATGTGGACTTGGGGCATGTATGTCCAAATAGCTTCCACCAGCTCTAAATGAGAGGTCTCAACACCCTGGATAAAAGGAAGCAAAGCAAATGCTCTAACACCAGTTCAACAACAACAACAACATCCTCTTAACCGTGTAAACTACACAGTGCAAGGTTATTTCACTTTTCATTTCTAGCAAGACTTGGCTTTTTAAAAGCAGAGGGATCAGAGCTTTAATTCACTGCTGGGCTTAAGAGCACCTGGGATTCCCAATGGTGCAACTAAAAATAGTTGTCATTAGCAAATGGGGTCACAATTAACTCCTCCCAGGCCTAAACCAAAGCCCTGGAAGCACCGAGTCCCTGGCAGAATTTTCAACAGTGCTTGAGGAGGTTCCCTCCCAGGTCCAGGCACTCACCAGCAAATTTGGACAGGCCTGCAAAGCCTCTAAAACTCCAGGAATGCTGAAAGCTTCGTGGCCACGGACTCGGCGCCTTTCCAGATACCTGGGATGAAGACCATAAAGTTGTTCAATGTCTGGCATCTTCCTCAGCAGCGTTAGGAAGCTGGAATCAGTGAAACCTAAGACAACAACAACACATTTGGTATTGGTGTGGCAGCAGACACTCAGCTGTGGAGGGAAAGCCAAACACACTTCTCCCTTTACGTGGCACTACAAGTTCTGTGGTGTTGAAAGATGCACTTGGTGAAGCAATAGCTTTTCTTTTACTTCCACATTCTAGAAATCATGACCTAAATACTCCCCTGCCTTGAATTTTGCAGGTTTATGACAGGTTTCCTTCCTAGGAGCTGCGTGGTTGCAGGGTTCATTGTGCTCTCTCCCTCCTCACGTGAAGCTTTGTGTGTCTATTTTTCCTGAAATTCCATTTATCAACTCCATGGCTTAAAAAAATCCCAGCTGGATCCCTTATTTCAGTTCAGTATTCAGCACAGCTCACATTTCTCACAGAAATAGGATGGTTTCTTAAAGCTAAGATTGGTTTTATGCTAATGGAATTCAACACATAAGAAGGATTTTAACTGGGTAAGTTACTTGTGTTTACACTGATTTTAGGTTAGGTCTAAACACCTGCCTGATACCAGCCCTAATCCAGCTCAATTTGTAAATCCTCTCGTTTTCAGAATTCCCTCACTTTAGCTCTGTCCCCCACCAAATCCCAGCAGTGCAATTTAAACCCAACAGAAATCCTGGTACTCACAGGGTTCACCCAGATTGACAAATTTATCTATTGATCTGCAGGTGACTCGAGGTGTGACATCAAAACTCATCCTTACATTGTTAAGTGCTGGCAGATGAGCTGCTCTCTCATTCCACCGTATTTTTTGCTGCCTGCATGCAAACAGCCTCTTCACGGCATAACCCCTGGATAAACTCCCTTCCAACAATCAGACAAACACAGATTGCATTGACAGGTGGCTGCAGAGCACTCCCAGCCACACAATCACAGAATGAACCGGGCTGGAAATGACCTTTGAGATCATCAACTCCAACCTACGACCTAACACAGCAACACCCCGTATTTACACACGGCCAGAAACTTGGCAAAGCATCCCGAGGAAGGGAACACCCAAAGGGAGGGAACAATCCCAGGTTTGGTGTGCACAGGTGAGGGGCAGGGGGCTCACCTGTGGGCATGTACTCCCACCAACGCCCTGCACACAGATCCACCACCTTGACCACGCGCAGGTACAGCGTCACCGCCTCCTTCAGCTTCCGCGACAGGCACTCCATGCACATGATGTCCTGCAAGGGGAGGTACCTGGGGGGAGAAACAGCCCTGCCTCAGCTCAGCTGCAGCTGCAGCCTCAGCCCTGCCTCAGCACAGCTGCAGCCTCAGTCCCTGCCTCAGCTCAGCTGCAGCCTCAGTCCCTGCCTCAGCTCAGCTGCAGCCTCAGCCCTGCCTCAGCACAGCTGCAGCCTCAGCCCTGCCTCAGCTCAGCCTTGCCACAGCCCCTGCCTCAGCTCAGCTGCAGCCTCAGCTGTCACCAAGCACTGCCAGGCTGCAGCAATGTGGGCATTCCCAACACTGCAGGTGTTTGTTCTCCTATCACCAACCCCAGCAATGGGGGTACCTCTGACACTGCAGGTGTTCATTCCTGTCACCAACCCCAGCAGTGGGAGCACCTCTCCCACTGCAGGTGTTTGTTCAAGCAGACTTTTCAGGCCCTGCTCTGGTTAAATGGGGAGTTTTGCTAAGCACAGTGACTCAGCAGTTTCTGACACTGGATATAGAATATTAATACAAATATAGTAATAAATGTGCACATTATTTCGTTTTCTAATAAATCCCAGACTGAGTTGGGTTGGAAGGGCCCTTAAAGCCCATCCAGTGTCACCCCTGCCATGGGCAGGGACACCTCCCACTGTCCCAGGCTGCTCCAAGCCCCATCCAGCCTGGCCTTGGGCACTGCCAGGGATCCAGGGGCAGCACAGCTGCCTTTCTTAAATCTAATTTAAACCAACCCAAACCCTGCTGACCCAGCACTTGCCTCAATAGGTTTAATCAAATTACTGTCATTTTCTAACACATGCTGCAAGCTCAATTTCCAAATATTTTGGAGAGCTCCTGTTTTCCAAGACCTTGTGGGAAAGGGATTCTGTTTTGGATAATAGGGCTGAGAGAACATCTGGGAGAAGGACTTTGCTGTAGGGGAGGTCACATCCTCATCCCAGATCCCTTCTGCACATGCAACAACTCCCAAACAATCACCTCAGCTGTGCCCTACCCTCAGTGCATTTCTGTTCTGAAATCTATATCTATGAAATAATTAAATCACTTATTTATTTCTTCTTCATTCTAACATTCATAAATTAATTCTCAGTTTTCAAATGAATTTTGGGGACTGAAGAAAACATTTGTCACCCCTTTTTATCCATGAGTTCACATCCACAGTTTGTGAGTCACAAACATGTGAAGCTGGAGAAAAAACAGAGGAGTATAAAATAATAAGAACTAAATTGATTTCTGCCAGGCTGTGCAGTGCTCACACAAGGGCATGGACTCTGCACGAGATGGAGAAGTGCAAAGCCCTTCATTGAGCAGTGACAATCCCTTCAATCCCAGCACACAAACAGGACAGAACCTCACCCAAACAGCAAAGATGCACCCAGAGTGTCCCCAATCCCCTGCAGCATTGCCCAGATGGTCCCTGGGATGGGAACAGGGAAACAATGCCCTGCAAGGGCACAAACCACAATATTCCCACACAATTGCTCCAGAAGGTCACAAACCCAGCATTCTTTTGGCCAGCCCATCTCAGGTGAGCTGGATGTGTTTCCATGGTCACCTCTGGGCCCAGGGAAAGGCCAATTCTGGGCCTTCCAGGGCTGTTTTTCTATAACCCCCATGGTGGAACCCTGCAAGGCTGCTCACCTAAAGATGTGGCAAAGCACTTCATGAGAGAGTTGGTTCATGTAATCTTTTGGCTCCTCAGCTTTGGTGGCCTCTGTCCCCTCCCTGCTCGCCGCGCTCGCTTTCGCCGTTTTCCGCCGGGGCCCCATCTCTGCTCTGAGCTCTGCTGGGAGGAAACGGGCACAGAATTGGGAAATTCAGGGCAAACAGAACACAAAAGGGTCACTGCAGTGTTCATGTAAGGGCATGGATTGCACACGAGATGGAGAAGTGTAAAAACTTTTATTGTGCAGTGAAAATTCTTTAAATATCAACACACAAATAGGATGTGACTTCATATAAAGAGGAAAAATGTACCCCAGAGTGTCCCCAATCCCCTGCAGCATTGCCCAGATGTTCCCTGGGATGGGAACAGGGAAACAATGCCCTGCAAGGGCACAAACCACAACATTCCCACACAATTGCTCCAGAAGGTCACAAACCCAGCATTCTTTTGGCCAGCCCATCCCAGGTGAGCTGGATGTGTTTCCATGGTCACCTCTGGGTCCAGGGAAAGGCCAATTCTGGGCCTTCCAGGGCTGCTTTTCTGTAACCCCCATGGTGGAACCCTACAGGTCACAGCAGAGGAGGAAACAGCAGCTGAGCTGCACAAATCAAGCTGTGGTTTGATGGGACACAAGGGCTCAGACAAAACCTGGGGGGTGTCAGACAAACTGGATGGATCCTCTCAGCTGAGAGCAAAATCAGCACAGGTTTAACCAAAAATCAGTTCTTCTGATGGATAAAAAAATCTTCAAAGATCCACCCTGGGATCAAGACAGGCACAGGGAAGCTGTGCAGAGATCACCAGCTCCAACATTCCAGTGAAAAATAAAAGCCCAAAGTCTGTCCAGCAAAAAAAAAAAAAAGATTTATTTTTGTTTTTTGAACAAATGCTGATCACTCTCCGAAAACGCCCCACTAAAAGCCCTCAAAGCAGCTCCTCTTCGAGGGGAGAACACCAAATCAGGTATTCAGGCTGCTGAGTTCAAGATCAAAGCTAAAATACACTGGGAATCGCTGAAAGCGAGGTGCAGGATCCTCTGCTGCTGCCCGAGCTGTGCCCTCCACCCCGCAGCTCTCACAGGCACAGAAATTACAATGTGTCCTTTAAAAACACCCTAAAGTATTATGAGGAGCAGCACATAAGCAACAAAAATAAGCGTGAACTTAGTGCTGAGAGAAAATCACCTTCTGCAGATGCTGAGAGATCCTTTCAAACTGCATCTGGCAGAGATTTCTTTTATTCTAACACAAGAATGAGAGTGAGGAGGGCTCAGTGAGCCTCAGTTTGACAGGTTGGATCCCAGAATTCAGAGGATGAGGAGAAACAATTGGGGAAAAAATGAGAGATTTTGGAAAAGCTTTCAGCAAGGCCTCTGTTGCAGCTAAAATCTGAAATACTGACAGCTCCACTGTGATCTAAATACTGCAAAACACATTTTGGGTGCATTTTAAGTTGGTAACTGCGTGTTGCTGTGATTTGATTTTAAAAGGGGTGCTGAAATAATAATTTATATTTATATTTATAACATTTTGTGCCTGGGAACAGCAGGGTTTCCTCTGCTCCTCCGGGATTCTCCAACCAGGAGTGAAGATCCTGGGTTTGAGGCTCTTTTTGGGACAGGCTGGAAGGGCTCAGTTTGGAGCCCAAAGTTAAATATTTATAAACTGAATTCCCAGGAAAAACACGGATTCCCAGGCACCTGGGATAACTCAGAGGGCAGGACAGAAGCGAAAAAATTCCAGAGTGGCCCGGCCAGGAGCCGGGTGAAAGAGAACAGCAAAAGGAGTGGGACAAACAAGAGAAATGAAACAGGGAAAATCCCGTCACGAGCACAACCCGGCCCTGCCGCGAAGGGGGAAAAGCAGGATTTGTGTCTGTGACTCTGCAGTTTCTGCACCAGAAAAGCTCCTCTCCTCTCCTCTCCAGGGGCTGCTCCGGGCTAATGAGAGCGGCTCTAACACCTCGTTCTACATCAGCGAGCTGGCCCCGTTTAAAAATGAAAAGCGGAGCTTCAAAGCAAAAAGAGCTTTGTGTGTTCAATAAAGCTAATGGAGTTTGCGGCCCCCGCCTCAGTTAATGCCCGACAATGAAACATCAGCTCGACGTGCTCTGTTCTTGAGAAATAAACACTGCACGGAGTTTAAAATTATTTAAAAGCCACGGGGAGACTCGGTATAAAGGACAAACGAAGAGAAACGCGGCGACAGCAGCCAGGGCCGGCCCGGCAAGCGCCGGGGACAGAGGGGCGCTCCCGAAGGGGAGCGGACAACGCGAGGACGCGGGGATTTGTGCCGAGAGAGGCGAGAGAAAAGCAGCTTCCCCCAGAGCCCCACCGGCGCCGCTCCCTCACAGGGGGCCCGCACGGCCTGTGACAGCGGGGCCGGCCCGAGCCCGCGGGGCCGCCAGGGGATGGCGACCGCGGGGTGCCCGCCCCGGGGGCTGGGCCAGGCGCGTCCCCGGCCCCTCGGTGCCCTCCCCCGGCCCCGCTGCCCTCACCTGGCCGCGCTCCCCTCGCCGCCCTCGCCCCGGTTGTGGCCGCGGGGGAGCCCCGGCCCCGCTTCCTGCGCGGCCCCTTCCGCCAGTGCCGCCACTTCCGCTTCCGCACCCGCTTCCGGGTTCGCCCCGCCGCCATCGTGAGTGTGGCGCTGTCGGCAGCGGCGGGGAGAGCGCTGAGGGCTCCGGAGGATCCGGGGGCTCCGGAGGATCCGGGGGCTCTGAGGGCTCCGGGAGCTCTGAGGGATCCGGGGGCTCTGAGGGATCCGGGGGCTCTGAGGGATCCGGGGGCTCCGAGGGATCCGGGGGCTCTGAGGGATCCGGGGGCTCTAAGGGCTCCGGGGGCTCCGAGGGCAGCGGTTCGCAGGCCGGGCTCGCTCAGCACGCAGAGAGAGGGATGGGGTTCAATAAAAGCCTTGTGGCAGCGCGCAGTTCCCGTCACGGATGTGCCGAGCCGCAGGGACACAGCGGAGTCACCACGGACGGAGCCCTGGGGGGCCTCGGCTCTCACCCAGGTGGGGTGAGAGGGGATTTAAGGTTCTTCAAACCCAAACTGTTCCCTGATCGTCCAGTGCAGCTCCTGGCCCTGCACAAGCCCCCTAAAAATCCCACCCTGGGCAGCCCTGGGTGTCCAAACACTCCTGGAGCTCTGGCAGCCTGGGGCTGTGCCCATTCCCTGAGGAGCCTGGGCAGTGCCCAGCACCCTCTGGGGGAAGAACCTTGCCCTAAAATCCACCCTAAACCTCCCCTGATACCCAACCTAAACCTTCCCTGATATCCAACCTAAACCTCCCCTGATATCCAACCTAAACCTCCCCTGATATCCAACCTAAACCTCCCCTGATATCCAACCTAAACCTCCCCTGATATCCAACCTAAACCTCCCCTGATACCCAACCTAAACCTCCCCTGATACCCAACCTAAACCTCCCCTGGCCCAGCCCCAGCCCTTCCCTGGCTCTGTCCCTGTCACAGGAGCAGAGGTCGGAGCTGCCCCTCATGAGGAGTTCTCCCTCAGTCTCTTTCACCTGCACAATCCCAGTGCCCTCAGCAGCTCCTCCATGGCCTCTCCAGCCCCTTCCCCATCCCCGTGTCCCTCCTTTGGATGCTCTCTGGGAGCTTTATAACTTATTTTAACTGAAGAGTCTTCACCCTGTTCCCAGAGCTCCTGCCAGCTGCCTCCCTTTAGTTCCAGTATTGTGGTGTCCACACAAGGGCAAGGATATTGTACAAGATGGAGAAGTGCAAAGCCCTTCATTGAGCAGTGACAATCCCTTCAATCCCAGCACACAACCAGGACAGAACCTCACCCAAACAGCAAAGATGCACCCAGAGTGTCCCCAATCCCCTGCAGCATTGCCCAGATGTTCCCTGTGATGGGAACAGGTGAACAATGCCCTGCAAGGGCACAAACCACAATATTCCCACACAATTGCTCCAGAAGGTCACAAACCCAGCATTCTTTTGGCCAGCCCATCTCAGGTGAGCTGGATGTGTTTCCATGGTCACCTCTGGGCCAGGGAAAGGCCAAGTCTGGGCCTTCCAGGGCTGCTTTTCCATAACCCCCATGGGGGAACCCTACACAGTATCAATGCAGGTCTGTTTTAATCTCTGTGTTTGGGTGGCTCCCAGCAGAAATCCCAATTTCCTCCACGTTTTAAAGTCGTGTTTCACGCAAACCCCACGGGGCTGGGTGTCAAGGCTCGTGCATCACCCAGCAGAATGTTTGTGAGTTGTTTTTTTTGTGAGTGACAGCACACAAAGACTCAGCTGCTGCTTTAGTGATAATCCCAAAGGAATCCTCTGTGGCCGAGTAGGAGCAACAAGATAAATTCTTGACAATCCCTCTGGATTTCTGTGTCAGGTTGGAAAAACCTCAGGGATGACTGAGTCCAACCTGTGACAGCAACACAGCATCAAAAACAACAGAACAGCCAAAAAATTACACCCAAAAATATGGAAAAAGTAGGAAAAATATGGAAGAATAAAAGAATAAAAAGGAAATGGGGCTTCCTGTAGGAAGAGGAGGTTCAGGTGCAGCAGAGCTGTCCCCAAGGCAGGGGACACAGGGGGTGGCAGTGACAAGAGGGTTGCCAAAAGGACACAGGAGCCACCAAATGGAATTAAGGAATTTGGGCAGGGCCCTGGGGTTGTTCTGGAACAGTCACAGAAGGTGAATGGTGAAGTGCTTACAAGACAGACAACAGAAACCAAAACCACCCCGGGTTTTTTTTTAACAGAAACCCAGTGATTTATCCCACAGATCAGTTGTTGTGGGAATCTTTGAAGGGTTTTGGGTTGCTCCTTTATTTCTCCCTCCACTGCCACACGTGGGAAAATTCAGACTTTGAGGCACTCGAGGGTGTCTGAACTGAAAGGCAAAGGAAAACAATGAGCAGTCGTCAATAAAAATTCTGTTCTGGTCTCGATCAGCTGTGAAATAAAAGCACCTTGCGTTTCTCATGTCTCATTTGCAGCTGGTGGAAGCTGTTTGGACATGCACAGTTTGTGTTTTAGGGGGGTTTGACACAGGTGTTACTGAGGGAAAAATAAAAGGCCTGAGGGAATTAATGCCTTCCTTTAAAAACCCCAAATTTGGCACCCCACAAACTCTCAGTGCTTCCCAGCCTCCCTAAGAGGTGTTTTTAAGCTTTTCTGAGGGAATGAATGATCTCTATCCCAACTGATCATAAATCATGGAATGTTTGGTTTGGAAGGGACCTCAAAGATCTCATTCCACCTCTTTCCATGGGCAGGGACCTCTCCCACCACCCCAGGGAGCTCAGAGCTCCATCCAGCCTGGCCTTGGACGCTCCTGATGACCAAATGAGACATGAATCACGGGAAGCAGGGAGCAAAACCTCAACATTTCACAATTAAAGCTTCTAAGAGAACACCTCAGAGTCCCCAAAGCCCTGAGTGCAGGAGCACAGGTGAGGATGGTGCCATGCTTTAACCCCAGCCAGATTTATCCTAGCTCTGCCATTTTCCTTTGCAGGGATCTGATTCCCAGGCCTGGATTTCATGACCTTTTCTCTCAGAATGAAGAAAATATTCTGTAAGACCTCAGGAAAAGCCTTCTTTATCCTTCACATGCAAATACATCAGGTATAAAGACCCACCAGTGGTGTTTCAGTGCAGGATTCAACGCAGGGGCAAGGACTGCTCTGATGAGACTGTGATGCTGTACAGAGTTCTTTATTGTACACACAGAGACTGAGACCACTGTAAGGTCACACCCTACAATCCTCTCCCACAATGGGTGCAGAGGCCACAAAGCCATGATCCTCTTTGCCATGCCCATCCCTGGTGCCCTGGATGTGCTTCCTGGGCACCTCTGGGCCTTGCAGGCCTGTTTTTCTGTCACACACACAGAGTGGAACCCAACATTTCAGTGCCTTTCCAGCGCAGAGTTTGACACCTGATCTTCCCTGAGCGCAGGATCTGTTCTGTTCTCCCGTTCCACACCAATATTTCACTTTCTGCCTCACAGAATGTGAGCACGTTCCCCCAGTCGCTCAATTCTCCCCTCCCCACATTTCCCTGGCGTTGCTCCATCCCCAGACTCGCCTGTCCAGCCTCTCCAGCATTTTCTCTGCAGCAATTTGCAGATGCTGCTCTCTGCTCTGGTGTGAGAGGAACTGCCTCTCTCTCATCTGCCAGCCCTGAGCTGAGGAGAAGCAGCCACGGGGGAAAGTCCTGCTCTCCCTCCAGCTGCTCCTGGCTCAGCAATTCCAGTCAGGAATCAGCAGGGACAAACTGCAGTCCCAGGGGAAGTGCAGGGGTGTGGTTTAGACCGCTGACTGGCAGGTTCTTAGGGAAATTTGGTGTCTCAGGGCCACAAGCACAGCCCATTAAATACCCCAGCACACCAAAGCAGGGGCTGGGAATGTCCACTGAGGCTGCAAGGCAGAAAATATCCCCAAATCTGGGGTTCCTTACATTGTTAAACCTCACAGTTTGCCTTTCTTTTCTCAATTTGATCTTTGTTCTCTCATTTTTTTCTTTTTCAGTCAGGATGATCTGTTCTAGGAACTTCTTTAGGTTGGACCCTCTGAGCTATGAGAAACTTTTGTGATAATAATTCCTCATTTTCATTCCTGCTGCCTCGTTGCTGGGATCTGGTTTCCAGTTGAACAGAGTTTAGAATAGGGCTGGATTTAGTCCAACTGTTCCAAAATTTTCCTGCTGGAAGCCCACTAAGATCAGTCATTCATCATTTTAATTCTGGGAAAATACATTCCCATGACCAAATATTGAGTAAAAGACACAAATTATCATGGAGATAATAAGGATGGAAGAGCAGAACAGAAATTTCTTTAGGTGTGAAAGCCTGAAATTTCTCAGAAGAGATTGATTAATGACCACATTTAAAAATCAGGATTTAACAGGCTTCTACAGTCTTACATTTTACCAGATTTGTCTCATTTAAAGGGAAAAAAAAGAGCCAGATTGGGGGTTAAATTCCAATATCTGAGGCCATGCAGTGGGGTACAACTTTTGTCTTCCAGGCTTTGGATTTTTACCTCAGGACTCAGCCCCTGCTCCACCCCAGTTTTCTGTGATTTGGGAAATACTTGTTAGCAATGGGTGCAATAAATCCTCTAGAAAGTTCACCATAGACAAAAATATAAAAGAGTCAAGGTTTCTTTTAATAAACAAGCAGACAGAGGAGCTGAACAACAAACAGGAACCAGGATTGTACAAAGAGGGACGAAAAACAAGCATTTAAAATTCAGCTACAAAGCTGGGAGAGTCAAAGCACTGCCTGGGAAAGCTGAACCCTTTGGGGGAAAAAAAAACATCTGCTGAAGTTTGTGAGTGAAGGAAAGATCAGATCAAGGAAGGGGAGAGACTTGGGCTTTGAATTTCAGCTGTGGAGACAAATAATGCAAGGAAGGGCTGTGTGAAGCAGCAGGAGCAGCTTTGCTGCAGGGACAGAGGTGGCAGCCCTAGCTCTGGAGCAGAGAGAGGGCAGAGCTCCCTCCCCGGGCTGGCTGTGGGTGAAATCCAGGGAATTCGGGTGGGATCCAGGGAATTCGGGTGGGATCCAGGGAATTCGGGAGGTGTGGAGCTGTTCTCAGCACGCCCCCGCCTGCTTCATGTGCAGGGCCCCTCTGCTCCTCCTGCAGGGAGAGGAATGGATAATGAACACAAAAAACTTCATGGGATGCACCAAAATCCCTCTGAAACCCTCTGCTGGCAGAGCAGACCCCATAAACCTTCAGAGCAGACACGAGGGCACTGATCTGGGAACAGCATTCCTTGCAAAATTCTGTATTTTATCCCAAAATTGGATATTTTACCCATAAACAAGGCATTTCCAACACCACCTCTGAATTTTTGTGTGACCTGGGTTGGGTGCAGGTGCTTTGTCAGGCCTGGGTTGCTCATTGGACTCTTTACTACCCAGCTTTCCAATTCCTGCTGGAGTAGGAAGCTGCTCACACAAATATCGGGGTCGTTTTTTAGTGACTGGCTTTACAGTGCCTGCTTCAAGTTCCTCACACAAATATTTGGGTCATTTTTCAGTGTCCAACTTCACAATTTCTGCTGGAGTAGGAAGCTGCTCACACAAATATCAGGGTCATTTTTTGGTGCCCAACTTTTCAGTGCCTGCTGCAAGCTCCTCACACAAATATTTGGGTCATTTTTTAGTGTCCAACTCCACAATTCCTGCTGGAATGGGAAGCTGCTCACACAAATATCAGGATCATTTTTTGGTTCCATATTTTACACTTCCAGCTGGAATAGGAAACTGCTCACACAAATATTTGGGTTATTTTTTAGCGTCCAACTCCACAATTTCTGCTGGAATAGGAAGCTGCTCACACACATATCAGGGTCATTTTTTAGTGACTGAGTTTACAGTGCCTGCTGCAAGCTCCGCACACAAATATGAGTGATTATTTTAGTGTGCAACTCCACAGTTCCTGCTGGAGTGTGAAGTTCAGACCTGAATATCAGGATCATTTTTTAGTTCCCTATTTTACACTTCCAGCTGCAATAGGAAGCTGCTCACACAGATATCAGGGTTGGTTTTTAGTGTCCAACTTTTCAGTGCCTGCTGCAAGTTCCTCACACAAATATCAGTAATTTTTTAATGTCCAACTTCACAAATCCTGCAGGAATTCAAAGTTCAGACCTGAATATCAGGATCATTTTTTAGCTCCCTGTTTTACACTTCCAGCTGGAGTAGGAAGCTGCTCACAAAATATCAGGGTCATATTTTAGTGACTGACTTTACAGTGCCTGCTGCAAGCTCCTCACACAAATATTTGGGTCATTTTTTAGTGTCCAACTTCACAAATCCTGCTGGAATGGGGATTTCAGACCTGAATATCAGGATGATTTTTTAGTTCCCTATGTTACACTTCCAGCTGGAAAAGGAAGTTTCTCCCACAGATATCCCAGTGATTTTTTAGTGTCCAACTTCACAATTCCTGCTGGAGTGTGAAGTTCAGACCTGAATATCAGGATGATTTTTTAGTTCCCTATTTTACACTTCCAGCTGCAATAGGAAACTGCTCACACAGATATCAGGGTTGTTTTTTAGTGTCCAACTTTTCAGTGCCTGCTGCAAGTTCCTCACACAAATATCAGTAATTTTTTCATGTCCAACTTCACAAATCCTGCAGGAATTCAAAGTTCAGACCTGAATATCAGGATCATTTTTTAGTTCCCTATTTTACACTTCCAGCTGGAAAAGGAAGTTTCTCCCACGGATATCCCAGTGATTTTTTTAGTGTCCAACTCCACAATTCCTGCTGGAATTCAAAGTTCAGACCTTAATATCATGATAATTTTTTAACTCTCTACTCTAGGAACTTCTCACCCAAACACCACCACCACCATTTGTTTTTCAAATCAATTGGATCTAAATAATTGCTGGGAGCATCAATTTTTGTGTAAAGGTAAAACAAAGGAGCAGAGAAGCAACAACCCCAAAGAAACCCCAGCACTTGAGTGGAAATCCTGGATTACTGAGCCCATCCCAGATTTTGGCTCCCTCAGGGGGCGTTTGGGTGGGTTTGTACTCACAGCACAGCCTTGCAGAAGGAACATTTGTTGTTGTAGGTTTTGCCATCAGAGCCACAGAAGGGTTGGTAGAGCCTCTCACAGTAAATGGGCCTCCCCCTCTCCAGCCTCCTGTACTCGCTGCAGTCCACCTGAGAAAGGGCAAATTCCAGCCTCACATCCTTGTTTTAGTCATAGAAATAATGAATAGATGGAATGTTGGGGCAAAACAGCCAGGGAGGCGTCACCGTCACTGTCAGCAGAGGCCAAGCCCCAAAAATGGAACGTTTCTGAGGCTAAATCCCAAAAATGGAACATTTCTGATGCTAAACCCCAAAAATGGAACATTTCTGATGCTAAACCCCAAAAATGGAACATTTCTGATGCTAAACCCAAAAAAATGAAACACTTCTGAGGCAAAACCCCAAAAATGAAACACTTCTGATGCTAAACCCCCCAAAAATGAAACACTTCTGATGCTAACCCCCCAAAAATGGAACATTTCTGATGCTAACCCCCCAAAAATGGAACATTTCTGATGCTAACCCCCCCAAAAATGAAACACTTCTGATGCTAAACCCCCCCAAAAAATGAAGCATTTCTGATCCTAAACCCCAAAAATGAAACAATTCTGATCCCAAACCCCCCCCAAAAAATGGAACATTTTGGATGCTAAACCCCCCCAAAAATGAAGCATTTCTGATCCTAAACCCCAACATTGAAACATTTCTGAACCTAGACCCCAAAAATTGAACATTTCGGATCCTAAATCCCAAAAAAGAAACATTTCTGATCCTTAAACCCCCCAAAATTGAACATTTGGGATTCTAAACCCCAAAAACGAAATGCTTCTGATCCTAAACCCCAAAAATGAGACGCTTTGGGTCCTAAACCCCAAAAATTAAACACTTCTGATCCTAAACCCCAAAATTGAAATGTTTCTGATCCTTAAACCCCAAAAATTGAACATTTCTGATCCTAAACCCCAAAAATGAAACATGTGGATGAATTCTCCCTGCCCACCACTCTCCACTCTGCCAGGGCTTTCCTGCTCACCCCATAAGGATTTTTATTCCTTTATTCTTCCAGACTTTGACCCCAGAGCACTCAGAGAGAATTTAAATCTCCAGGTACCTGATTTAGGACCTAAAAGTCATCAGAAAAACCTTATTGAGTTATCATCAAATAAATATTTTTTTAAAAATCCAGATTTCTCTGGCTTAAAATTTGTCCTTGCCCAGAATGCCAAACATGTGGAATTTGTCAGGACAATCCTATGGAAATCCCATATCCCAAAATCAAGGATTTCTCACTGAAATCTCAATAAATTAAGAACAATAATTAATAACGCATTTAATTAAAGTCTAACATGTTTATTTTCTGACCTCATGTTATTGTGTTATAATTTCTGACCTCATTTATATATATTTATATATAAATATATATTTATATATTTTTATATATTTATATATTTTTATATATTTTTATATATTTTTATATCTTTTAATCCATAAAGATTGCAATCACTCACCTCATTCCGTTTGGCAGCATCTACAGTGGGAACTGAATCACAAAGAGAAAATGAAAATCCAGTTAATGAGCACTCAGGATGATTTCACTCAGCACCACTGAATCCTTCACCTCCCCAAATGTCAATTCTGAGGAGCTTTTGGCAAGGCCCAGGGGTCAGAACCTCTTGAAAAAGTGGATTTTGGGGCATTATTTGCTTTAAAAACTTCTGTCACCTGCAGGGACAGCCTTTGCTGGAGCAGGGAACGGAGCCATTGTTCCACTCACCACAAACCCAGGAGTCAATATTGAATTTAATATTTGTAATGTTCATTTGTGTTTCATGTTCTCAATGTTAATTTATATTCAATGTTCAGAATGTTCATTGATATTTCATGTTCACAGTGTTAATTTATGTTCAATGGTCACAATGTTATTTTATATTCAATGTTCAGAATGTTCACTGATATTTCATATTCACAATGTTATTTTATATTTAATGTTCACAATGTTAATTTATGTTTTTCAATGTTCTCAATGTTAATTTATGTTGAATGCTCACAGTGTTCATTTATGTTCAATGGTCACAATATTAAATTTATATTTAATTAATTTAATTAATTCATATAGAATTTAAATAATGTTAATTTCCGTTTAGTGTTCACAATGTTAATTTGTGTTTAATGTTCACAATGTTAGTTTATATTCCACGTTTACAATGTTAATTTATATTCAGTGGTCATAATATTAATTTGTATTTCATGTTCACAACGTTCATTTATATTTAATGTTCACAGTGTTAATTTATGTTAAATGTTCACAATGTTATTTTATATTTCATGTTCACAATGTTATTTTATATTTCATGTTCACAGTGTTAATTTCTATTTCATGTTCACAATGTTAGTTGGTATTTCATGTTCACAATATCAACTTATATTTAATGTTCACAGTGTTAATTTATGTTAAATGTTCACAATGTTATTTTCTATTTAATGTTCACGATGTTATTTTATATTTCATGTTCACAGTGTTAATTTCTATTTCATTTTCACAATATCAACTTATATTTAATGTTCACAGCGTTAATTCCTATTTCATCTTCACAATGTTAATTTATATTTAATATCCACAATGTTAATTTATGTTCAATGTTCACAATGTCAATTCATGTTTAGTGGTCACAATATTAATTTATATTTAATGTTCACAGTGTTAATTTATGTTTAATGTTGACAATCTTAGTTTATATTTAACGTTCACAATGTCAATTTGTATTTCATGCCCAGGATTAACTGGTGGTTGAGCCTGGCTGGGTTTGGTTCCTGAGTTCATCCCCAGCTGCACGAGGCTGTGAGCGACTCCCACGTGCCTTTTACCTTTGAGTTTTCTGTCAATAACGAAGATTAAATCCAATATTTATCCTCGTTAACTCAGTGCAACAGAGCCAATACAATCCGGCTCCAATCCCTCTTTCGGAAGCGTTTCCCTTGTTCCAAGGTGCGTTTTCAGCTGCTCAGTTCCTGTTTTTACCCGTGCCCTGTGCCCAGGCTGTGAGCGAGTCCCACGTGCCTTTTATATTTGGGTTTTCTGTCAATAACGAGAATTAAATCCAATATTAACTCAGGAGAACAGAGCCAATACAATCTGGCTCCTGCTCCCTCTTTCAGGAGTGTTTCCCTTGTTCCAAGGTGCATTTTCAGCCGCTCGGTTCCTGTTTTTACCCGTGCCCTGCTCCCAGGTGGGGCTGCAGGCAGCTCCTTGCTCACCCTGCAGGTTCCACCTCCCACAAAGTCAGCAGCTCCCTGGCGTGGCTCCGGCTGCTGCCACATTCCTGACTTTCCTTAGGAATGGGTTTGTCCCTCTCTGTCCCAGCAGCAGCAGCCAGGGGGGAAAAGTTCCCAGGGAGAGATTGCTGTGCACAAGGAGCAGGAATCTGGTCTGGAGCAGAGCTCCAGCGATTGTTTTTTGGATTAAATTTGGATTTTTTTGATCTTTAAAGGTTAAATTTTCAAAGTGTGTTCTGGGGCAGAGTTCTAGCACTTTTTTAAAAAATTAAATATGGATTTTTTTGATCTTTAAAGGTTAAATTTTCCAAATGTGTTCTGGAGAAGAGCTCTAGCACTTTTTAAAAATTAAATATGGAGGCTTTTTTGATCTTTAAAAATTAAACTCTCTGAATGTGTTCTGGAGCAGAGCTCTAGCACTTGTTTGCTGGATTAAAAATGAATTTTTTCTGAAATAAAATAAAATTCAGAAATAAAATTTCTGAATGTGTTCTGGGGCAGAGTTCTAGCACTTTTTTTAAAAAAATTAAATATGGATTTTTGATCTTTAAAGGTTAAACTTTCTGAATGTGTTCCAGAGCAGAGCTCTAGCAATTGTTTTTTGGATTAAATTTGGCTTTTTTACATCTTCAAAGATGAAATTTCCCACCAAAACTTCCTTTCGTGACCCTCTTTACACCCTCACACCAAACCCAGCTGCAGGATAAAGAAAACGAGCAGAAATGAAGCCCCAGGTCCATTTTCCCTCTGTGTCACCAGAGGTTGGACTGAGATTTCATTATCCTGGAACTGGATTCGATTTATTCTAATTCCCCCCACACATTCAGAATTTTTGGGGGTTTATTTTTAACCTTCCAGGAGCCTCTCCCTGCACTTGGCACTGAATGCACAGAAGGCGTGGCTCGGAAAATGTTGATTCATGAAGTTTTCAAGCAGACAAGAGAAACCAGAAAGTTCAAGGAAGAGATTTCCTGGAATTCTATTGGAAGGAATATTTACTTCTTTTCCTGCACTCCATGAAACTCTGAATTCTTTCCATCACATTTCATTTCATCTGCTGTTTCTCATGAGAATTTTGGGGTTGAGACAAATTTCAAGGCAACCTTTTCCAAGCTACTCAAAAAAGATTCTTGATTTTGCATTTAACATCTTCATTATTTTGTTTCTTTAATGTCCATAATGCTTTTAAACTTCTGTACTCTTTACAGAGATTTGGAGTCTTTCAGTTATTTTAAATGCACTTCTTTTTCTCGAAAAATAATTCTTTTAGGGCAAGTTTTTAGTAAAAACTGAAATTGCCAAGTAAGGGCTGAAGAAATTCCTCCCAGATCCTCATTTTTCAGAGCAATCTCAAATCTCTCTGGTAAGATAAGATTAAAAGTGGGTGTTTTATGTGGCATCATCAGCTGGCCCCGGGCCAGGCTGGCAGGGCAGGGACCTCACCAGCTCCCAGCTCCCTGCTCAGACGGGAATTTCAAAATAAACACACAAAACCTGGCGGTTCTGAGGCTCCGCTGCTCCTTTGGGGCTCTGAGCTACACCCGGCGAGGAGCAGCTGCCCTGCACTCCAGCCCCAGCTGGGCACGAAGAATAAGAAGAATAAGAGTAATAAGAATAAGAAGAAGAATAAGAGTAAAAAAGAAGAATAAGAGTAAAAAGAAGAAGAGTAAAAAGAAGAAGAAGAGTAAAAAGAAGAAGAAGAGTAAAAAGAGAAGAAGAGTAAAAAGAAGAAGAAGAGTAAAAAGAAGAAGAAGAGTAAAAAGAGAAGAGTAAAAAGAGAAGAAGAGTAAAAAAAGAAGAAGAGTAAAAAAAGAAGAAGAGTAAAAAAAGAAGAAGAGTAAAAAGAGTAAAAATAATAAGAATAATAGGAATAATAAGATAAGAATAATAAGATAAGAATAAGAAAATAAGAAGAAGAAAAGAAGAAGAAAATAAGAAGAAGAAAATAAGAAGAAGAAAATAAGAAGAATAAGATAAATAATAAGAATAAGAAGAAGAATAAATAGTAAATTCTGATGGTGATAAACACTAGCATTTTAAACAGAAAACTCCATTTTCTCCCTCCCAGCATGTGCAGAAACCACCCGAGAACACCGAGAACCCTCCACTTTTTGGCCAGAAGAACCCAAACCCCAGGAGCCAGGGAGTCACTCACGTGCCAAGCACAGAGCTGCGAGCGCCAGCAGCACCTGGGGACCTGCGACCTTCATGGCAAACAGCGACCCCCGGCTGTCCCCGGCCACTCTCGGCTGTCCCCGCGCCACTCTCGGGTCCCCGCCGTGTCCCCGCTGTGCCCATGGCGCTGCGGCAGCGATTTATAAGGCAGGAGGCGGTGATGAAATCCCGCACGGGTAATTAGGGAAGGTGTTGCCCAGGGATGTGTCCTGAGCAGGGAGCGGGGCTCGGGCAGGGCTGCGTGTCCCGGTGTTGATGGAGCAGGGATTGGTCCTGCCTAAACCCGGCCTAATTAATTAACTGTTCCAGCCCCAGCAGGCGGGCTCTGACTCAGGGAGGTGGGGGCTGCTATTGCCACGGGGACTCGGAGATCAGCGCAGTTCCCAGGGGAAAAAAATCCTGGCTGGGTGTTTGCCAGAAGATTCATCGCAAAAGGATGTAATTCTTATTTTTCGGGGTATTTTGGAGCTGTTTCTGAGCTGTGGGGTGAGCTGAGCCCTTCAGCTGCTCTGGGAAATATGTGTTCTGCTCGAAGGGGAAAATAATCCTGGCTGGGTGTTTGCCAGAAGATTCATCCCAGAAGGGTGGAATTCTTATTTTTGGGGGTATTTTGGAACTGTTTCTGAGCTGTGGTGTGAGCTGAGCCCTTCAGATGCTCTGGTAAATCTCTGTTCTGCTTGAAGGGCTTAATTTTCATTAAAATATGGGGTTTGGAGGTGATAGTTTGGTTTCAACCCATCCTTCCAGAATTGCCTTCCCTTGGTGATTTATCATCTAAATCCTGGCTGGGTGTTTGCCAGAAGATTCATCCCAGAAGGGTGTAGTTCTTATTCTTTTGGGTATTTTGGAGCAGTTTCTGAGCTGTGCTTTGAGCTGAGCCCTTCAGCTGCTCTGGGAAATCTGAAGCCCCTCACACCCAGCCCAGAGCATCCCCCAGGGCTCCTTTTCCTTCCCAATGTCCCAAGTTCGGGATCAGAACCAAGGTTTTGGGACAGAAGCAGCACAGACGCCCCTGGCACTGCCTGGCTGAGAGCAGAGAGGATTCCCCAGCCCTGAGCACCCCCTGAGCTCCTGCCAGGGACACAGGAGGGGATTCCTGTGCCTGCCCCTCTGCTCTCGTGTCCCTTTGTCCAGCACAACATGAGGGATTCCCTCAACAAACCCAGAATTTGTTGGTGATTTCACCAAAATGCAGCAATTTCAGTCTTTCCTGACAGAGCCGTGAGGAGAAGCCCAATGGGATTCAGATCTGAGGTTTAATTCTCATAAATCCAAGGGAATGTGGAGTTTGGAGGTGATAGTTTGGTTTCAACCTTCCAGAATTGCTTTCTCTTGGTGATTTACCATCGAAATCCCAACAGGAGAAATCCCTGCACCATTCCCAGGATTTCAGGGGTCACCTTCCCTCACTGCAGGGTAGCCCAGGGCTTTTTCCCCATGCAGGATTGGGCTCAGAAATGCTCATTCCAGTAAAACAAGGGCCTGAAAGCTCCTGTGGAAAAGATTTCAGTAGGTCAAGTAAACCTTGGGCCCCTCAAAGTCATCCCAAGAGAGATATGAATCATTTTGTCTTTAAAGAATATAGGTTATCAATAAATCTTTAATTTCTCATCACTTAACAGGATGAGAAATGTAAATGCCATCAAATCCAAATTCCAGGATGGGCGAAGGTCTGGGTGGAGCTGGAGGCCTGGAATTCTGTTTTTTGAGTGCCCTTCGGTGATTTTGCTGTAATTTTTTCTGTTTCCTTGATTTGGAGAGCACTAAAGGCAGGCTGGGGCTCACACTGGGGTTGGTCTGGATCCCTGTGCTCGGGGCTGTCGCTGGCTTTGTGTTCTGGGGAGCTTTCCTGGAGAAAAGCCTGGCCAGGAACATGCAGGAACTCGTGGGGAGTATTCAGGACGTGTCCCTGTTTGATGGACAATTATGAGCAATTAGGCAAGAGCAGCAGAACCCAAACCATCCCGGAAGCTCCTCCTGATCCGCGGAGTTTTGAGCACACGCAGCCCTCAGGGATGTCCTGACACCACAAAGCTGCAGCCTGACAGACCCTGCTGCTCCCTGACCCCAGAACGAGGAACCGGCCCCAGTCCAGTGCTCCCAGTGCTCCCAGTGCTCCCAGTGCTCCCAGTACTCCCAGTGCTCCCAGTGCTCCGTGGGATGCAGCCCCAGCCTCCATCCCATCCCCTCCCATCCTATCCCATGGATCCCATGGATCCCATCCCATCCCATCCCATCCCATGGATCCCATCCCATGGATCCCATCCCATCCCATGGATCCCGTCCCATCCCATGGATCCCATCCCATCCCATGGATCCCATCCCATCCCATGGATCCCATCCCATGGATCCCATCCCATCCCATGGATCCCATCCCATCCCTTGGATCCCATCCCATGGATCCCATCCCATCCCTTGGATCCCATCCCATGGATCCCATCCCATCCCATGGATCCCATCCCATGGATCCCATCCCATCCCATGGATCCCATCCCATGGATCCCATCCCATCCCATGGATCCCATCCCATGGATCCCATCCCATCCCATGGATCCCATCCCATGGATCCCATCCCATGGATCTCATCCCATGGATCCCATCCCATCCCATGGTCATCCACATCCCAATGGATCCCGATCCCATCCCATGGATCCCATCCCATCCCATGGCACCCATTCCCATGGATCCCACCCCATCCCATGGATCCCCAATCCCACTCCATGGATCCCGGTCCCATCCCATGGATCCCATCCAGATCCATCCACCCTGCATCCCACCCCATCCCATGGATCCCATCCCATAGGATCCCACCCCATCCCATGGATCCCATTCCCATGATCCCATCCCATGGCATCCCCATTCCCATCCTATCCCATGGATCCCAATCCCATCCTGGATCCCATCCCATGGATCCCATCCCATCCTATCCCATGGATCCCATCCCATCCCATGGATCCCATCCCATGGATCCTGTCCCATCCCATGGATCCCATCCCATCCCATGGATCCCATCCCATGGATCCTGTCCCATCCCATGGATCCCATCCCATCCCATGGATCCCATCCCATCCCATGGATCCCATCCCATCCCATGGATCCCATCCCATCCCTCTCAGGGAACACAAACCCCTCTCTGCACTCTGCTCAGGTCATGCAGGAGCTGTGCAGTTCCAGCTCTGCACTTGGATTTCAGTCCATAATTCCCAAGGTGTCTCTGGCCAGGCTGGAGCTGCTGTTCTGGGACAATTTGGGGCACTCAAGGGTATCTGAACTAAAACCCAAAGGAAAACAATTAGGAGTCAGGGGTGCTGAACAGTCAGCAACAAAAATTCTGTTCTGGTCTTGATCAGCAGGGAAAGGCCCTGAAATGCTGGATCAGAGGCACTGAGGGAGCACTCAGGAAAACTTGGGAGAAGGGGTTGGTCCTGTTTGGAGGAGGAGGAAAAACCTCATTGTGGACTGGAGTGTTCACACAAGGGCATGGACTCTGCACGAAATGGAGAAGTGCAAAGCCCTTCATTGTGCAGTGACAATCCCTTCAATCCCAGCACACAAACAGGACAGAACCTCACCCAAACAGCAAAGATGCACCCAGAGTGTCCCCAATCCCCTGCAGCATTGCCCAGATGTTCCCTGGGATGGGAACAGGGAAACAATGCCCTGCAAGGGCACAAACCACAATATTCCCACACAATTGCTCCAGAAGGTCACAAACCCAGCATTCTTTTGGCCAGCCCATCTCAGGTGAGCTGGATGTGTTTCCATGGTCACCTCTGGGCCCAGGGAAAGGCCAATTCTGGGCCTTCCACGCCTGATTTCTATAACCCCCATGGTGTAACCCTACAGGGGACAGAGGAAACGGGAGCCAGAGCCCTCCTGGAGCTGCAGAGTGAAAGGAAGAGGGAGCAGAGCAAATTGCAGGGAGAGAAATTCCAATTAGATGGGAGCAAAACAAATTTCACAACGCAGGGCCGGGCTCTGCACGGAGATCAATGCAGAGATCAGAAATGGGGCTGCTCTGAAGTGGCCACCGAGGGCGTGGGCAGCCAGGGCACCTCGGGGGCCATCCCAAGGAACTGGTTCTGGCATTCCCATATGGAAATGTCAGGTGTTGCTGGCATTTTCAGGGCCCTTGTGGTGTCTTTGTCCTCATAAATTAATATTTGATAAAGCAACCAGGCAATAAAGAACCATTTTTCCCCCCCCTCCCAGGAATGATTTTCCAAATAAGTTGGAAAGTTAACACATGGAATGGTTTGAATGGCAGCTGCCATGCACTGGCCTGGCAAGCCAATAAATACATTAAAAAAGAAATAAATAAAATTTAAAAATACTGAATAGATGGATAAATATCAAATAAATATCAAATAAGTATCAAATAACTAACTAAATAAATAATTTTGAAAATACTGACTGGATAGATAAATAAATATAAAATAAACATAAAATAAATATCAGATAAATACATAAATAAATAATTTTAAAAATACTGACTGGATAGAGAAATAAATATCAAATAAATATCAAATAAATATCAAATAAGTATCAACTAACTAACTAAATAAATAATTTTATAAAAGTACTGTCTAGATAGAGAAATAAATATCAAATAAATATCAAATAAATATCAAATAAATAACTAAATAAATAATTTTATAAAAGTACTGACTAGCTAGAGAAATAAATATCAAATAAATATCAAAAAATATCAAATAAATATCAAATAAGTAACTAAGTAAATAATTTTTTAAAATACTGACTAGAGAAATAAATAAATATCAAATAAATAAATAAATAATTTTATAAAAATACTGACTAGATAGGGAAATAAATAATATCAAATAAATATCAAATAACTAACTAAATAAATAAATAATTTTCAAAAATACTGACTAGATAGAGAAATAAATATCAAATAAATAAATAAATAAATAGTTTTATAAAAATACTGACTAAATAGAGAAATAAATAAATAAAAAAGAAATATCAAATAAATAAATAAATAAATGTGAAATAAATAAAGGCACAATAATAATAGGCAGGACATTCAACAATAGCTGCCAGCACCCTGTGGAAATCATGTTAATGTAACATGATGGGTGCTCAAAGTGTGGGGAATTTCAGAGCTGCCAAAATCAGGGCCACATTCAACTGTTACAATAAAAAAAAAATATAAGTTATGGCTTCTTGAGGATCTCCGATGGAAACTTCTCTTCTAATTGTGCTTCTGTTCTGGTGTGAATTCATTCTTTGCTTTCCCTGGGAGCGCTGTGCCCCCTCCTGGGATCTCCATCGATTATCTGTGAAATAACAGCAGGAATTGAGACCCTGGGAAAAACTGGGAAATAAATGTTTGGGTCGGTGTAGGAACAGCTGCTCCCCCAAGGTCAGGAAGGTCTCATTGCTGAACTCACTCCGAAATCGAGGGTAAATACGGGAAATAAATGATTTATATTGAAGAATTGTCAGTGAGACCTTGACCTCATCAGCCAACCCGTGAATACCTGGATGTTCATTGTGGAACTCTCGTGATTTTCTACCTTTGCCATTATATCTTGGTTTTTTCCCCCAAATTCTTATCCCTCCAAAATTGATCTTCGGGAGAAGAAAAAGCAATTCCGTGGTGTTACATGCGGTAAAATATTACTGCGTTTTTTTCTCAGGGTAAGAAAAATTTCCCCGGTAATTATTTACTCCCAATTTTCGATCGCTTTGCGCTTTTTTTGGAGCACCGCCGCGATGCCAAGCACGCAGCAGCAGCAGCAGGTCAGCAGTTAAGTGCAGGGAGATGTTCCCTGGCTGCATTCCAGAGGAGGAAGCCGCTCCCACTCACCCGTGGAGAGCCTCCCATGCGGGGCATCCACAAACAGCACGTGGAAAAGGTGAAAAAAATCACTTTATCACTGACAGGGAGGGAGGGAGGGACCATCCGAGGCTGCCGCGATCACCGTGGGACCTCCCCTGCCCAGAATCCCGGGATGTTTTCATCCCCCGGTGCCGGGATGGGTGCGTGGCTCAGGGCTGTCCGCCCAGCTGCAATTAAAGCGTCACATTTTGAAGTCTTGCTCAACGCAGGGCTTGAGAAGCGAGGGCTGCCTTTGTTCGGGCCGTGCCAAACCTTGGCGTGTTTTTCTGGGGAGGGTGAGTTCCCCATTTTTCTGCTCCTGTGGGAGATCAAAGGAGCTTTTCTTTGAGGCTCAGCCCAGCCCAGAGCCTCGCCGGAGCTCTCGTGTGCTGCTTCCGAGATTAAAAATAAACCAGCAAAGGCTGGTTTCCAATGACTTTCCCCCTTATCTTTATATTAAAAATAATATTTATCCTGGGGGGGATTTAAGGCTGAAAACAGCAAATCTGTTTGTCAACACTGAGAGCAAACTTTGAGTCTGAAGATCCGCTTTGCCTGGAGCTGAGTTTTGTGTTTCCCTTTGCGCCTCCCGATCTCCTCGGGACCCAGCGCTGATGCCTTTTCCTGGTTTTAGGAAATGAAAGCCCAGACACGGTGAGAGGGTTGGGGTCGTTTCCCTCAGTGTTTAATAGGATCCCATTCCATGCATTGCTTCACCCAGGGGACAGCGTCCCAATGTCCCCCCACCCCCCAATCGAGTGTACAATTAAAGACCTTACTCATTAGCATATCTAACGAGAGGGCCCAATAAGGGCTGGGCTGGGCTCACTTCTAATTCACAGAATCTGTCCTGCCAGGGGACCTTGAGTTCTTGTGACAATCGAATGTTTGGTCTCTGACTCTGCAGCTCTGGGGTGTTTGGTCTCCCAGCCTGCAGGACACCAAGAAACCAGGCTGAGTGATCACCTAAAGCATCACAAGTGTGCGTGCTGATGCTTGTGGATACAGGGAACTGTGTAAGGAGTATTTAGAAGAAAAGCAAAAGAATCCTTCAGGCATCAGTGGCAGGAGCTGTTCCCGGTGTCCTGCAGGCAGCTCGGGGTCCTTCGATTCCTCCGAGTCACGGCATTGATGGCTCCGAGCGGATTATTCACAAAAACAAAGCAACAACAGCTTAACACCTGCCCTGAACGAGCTTTGGGTAGAGCTGAGCTTAAATCGCCTTAAGATGCAGTTTCCAGGTGTTGGGACTTGGCCGTTCTGTCGCACCGAAGGCAAAGTGACATTTGGAGAAAGCTCTCAAGGTTTTTTCATGGCTCACAAGACTGGGGGACTTGGATTGGTTTCCCCTTTATTAAAAACAAACCATTTCTCAAAGAGAAGCTACAACTCATGAAGAAGAGGGGTGGGAGGAAGATCAGCACGGGGAAGGGGTGGATAGGAAGCATTGGGACCTGAAATCCGTGTTCTCTCCCAAAACCCCTGATCAAACATCAGCTTCTGCTCCTTTTTGCTCTCCGCGAGTCCCAGCTCGCCCAGCTCCGGGGCTGAAGCTCTTGGAGAACAGCAAATCCCTCCAGCCACCAATTAGTGCCTCATTAAGGGCACGGAGTCTTGATCTGCCGAGCATTCCTGGAGCCGCAGAAAGCCCCGGGGGGGATTAGTCAGGCTCTGCTCGGAGCAGATTTAGGCAGGTGTGGTGGCAGAACCCAAAGCCGGGGTTGAGTGATGGGGATGAACTGAGCTGGAGGAGCTGCCCCTTCCCAGGAAATGGGAAAAGGAGCAGGGCCAGCGGAAAACTCTGGTGTTTTTATACAATCTCCCACCACAGGGGCCTCAGGAATAAAATTCGATCTAAAGTTTTATGTCAGAAGCTTGGATTTTGCTGCTTAAAGGGGTTTTAAACCAAGTTTTTTGGGGGGAGAAATCTGTACATTGTGCAGCCTGACTGAATCTGTGCATTCGACATTTATCCTAAAAATTCCAGATTCTTTTCAGTGCAACAAGGAGGGGAATGAAGGAAGAGAAGGCCAAGGACTGCCTGAACTATCAATGATTATGTTCTTGGATGGATGGAGTGTGTTAGGAGATGATCTCCCGTGTGTGGAGCCACCAGAGTGAACATTTTTTTTTGCTTTTTACCCAGTCTGGATATCCAATTCCCACAGGAGACATTCCCAGGCACCTGGATCCATGGAAAGCCCAGGAAATGGATAAGCAGGGATTAAACCCAGCTTTAAGCTTTAGAGAGCAGCCACCTGACAATGAAATTCCTGCAGAGGAAGGGGCAGTTCCAGGCTGAGCTTTGTTATTTTCCTGAAAAATCTCAGCCAGGATGCTCAGGATCCCCACCAGGAATCCTGGGGGAGGCTTCTCCCATTTTTTGTGGCACATTCTGAGGGCAGAGATCAATCCAGGCTTTGTCAGGATACAAAATTCAGCTGAGCATTCCCAAAAAATTCAAACTGGGCCAGGCCCAAGCTCAGGAGGGGTTTTGGGGATGGGTTTGAAGGTTTCACCCCTGAGGAGCAGGAGGGTCCTGAGACCCCTGAATCCAGGGGGCAACCCCAGAGCCCCCACATCTGGGGCAGGTGGGGTCAGTTGGAAGCTGGAGACCCCAAAGAAGCCCAGAGTTCTCCTCTCCTGCAGGACAGGGCTCAGCAGGTGCTGCTCTCACACCCTGCTCCCTTGGGAAGTTTTACAGGCTGGGGATTTGGTATTGTTAATATTAATTAGTAATTATTATTATTAATATTCATTAGGAATAATTAATCTGCCCTGCAGACATCGAGGCAGAAATGGTGGCTGATCCTGTGGTAGGAAAGTGAAGAGTGACACAAACCAGGCTTAAAAGATCACCAAGAAACCTCATTTTCTTGTTTTCAGGTGTTTATTGTCAGCTCCTTTGTAAACAAGCACAGAAGTCGCCTTTTTAGCCAAGATAAGACATGTAAACTCAATATTAATAAATACTAACTTGTAAATACAGATTATATATTCTGAAATATCAGATACTTCACACATTTCCATGTTTCAATATCTTCAATTGCCACCCCCAGCTAAGGCTGTGAAAAAGGAAGCAATGAAAGATTTTAATGTCAGTGATTCTGGATCAGAGGTTCAGGCCTGAATCCTCAAAGATATTCCTGAGTATTTTGTCAGGGCTCAGCGTTTTGAGGAAGGATCCATCCCTGGAAGTGTCCAGGGCCAGGCTGGATGGAGCTCTGAGTGCCCTGGTGTCCCTGCCAAGGGACAGAGGAGCTCCAAGGTCCTCCCAACCCAAACAATTCCAGGATTCCATGAAAAACACAAAAAGTTTCAACTCCTGCTTCCTCCCAGAGCTGGGCCCAGCAGCTCAGAACAGGAGGAGTTTTCCCTGAGGTTCTGTGAACTCACGGTGGGGAGCACGTGCAAAAGGAGCCAGAAAAAAATCTCTGCTCTGATTTAAATTCTGATTTCATTGCAAAATCCAGTTCCCCCCTGGGCTCTGGGGGCTCTGAAACACTGCAGGGGCAATTTCAGCTGCCCTGGGGCTGCTGGGGGTCCCTGATTCCTGTGCCAGCCCTGGGGAATTCATTTCAGTGCCAGGAAATTCCATTGCAGGAGATGCCCTGGGCACACCTGGATCATGGAAAAAGGGCTGCAGGAATCCCTGGGCACCCCTGGATTGTGGAAAAAGAGCAGCAGGAGATGCCCTGGGCACACCTGGATCATGGAAAAAGGGCCCTGGCCACACCTGGATTGTGGAAAAAGGGCTCTGGGCACATCTGGATCATGGAAAAAGGGCAGCAGGAGATGCCCTGGGCACACCTGGATTCTGGAAAAAGAGCCCTGGGCACCCCTGGATTGTGGAAAAAGAGCAGCAGGAGATGCCCTGGGCACACCTGGATTGTGGAAAAAGAGCAGCAGGAGATGCCCTGGGCACACCTGGATCATGGAAAAAGGGCCCTGGCCACACCTGGATTGTGGAAAAAGGGCTCTGGGCACATCTGGATCATGGAAAAAGGGCAGCAGGAGATGCCCTGGGCACACCTGGATTCTGGAAAAAGAGCCCTGGGCACCCCTGGATTGTGGAAAAAGAGCAGCAGGAGATGCCCTGGGCACACCTGGATTGTGGAAAAAGAGCAGCAGGAGATGCCCTGGGCACACCTGGATCATGGAAAAAGGGCCCTGGCCACACCTGGATTGTGGAAAAAGGGCTCTGGGCACATCTGGATCATGGAAAAAGGGCAGCAGGAGATGCCCTGGGCACACCTGGATTCTGGAAAAAGAGCCCTGGGCACCCCTGGATTGTGGAAAAAGAGCAGCAGGAGATGCCCTGGGCACACCTGGATTGTGGAAAAAGAGCAGCAGGAGATGCCCTGGGCACACCTGGATCATGGAAAAAGGGCCCTGGCCACACCTGGATTGTGGAAAAAGGGCTCTGGGCACATCTGGATCATGGAAAAAGGGCAGCAGGAGATGCCCTGGGCACCCCTGGATTGTGGCAAAGGGGCTGCAGGAGTGGAAGCAGGGGAGGTTGTTCAGGAGGTGACGAATGCAGCTCCTGGCTCCCAGTTCCCTTCACGCTCCTGAGGGATGGGAGGAGGCTCAGAGCTGCCTCCACCCCAGTCCTCCCAGTGCTCCCAGTGCTCCCAGTTGGCTCCAGCTCCCTGGATCTCTCATGGAATGCTCTCCAGCCGCTCTGGGCTGACACAGGGCAGCACAAAACACCCCCAGGGCTCTGCACCTGCAATTCCTTCTGCATTCCAGCATCCTGGGGGATGGGGATGGCCTGGACACCCCCCAGGCTCTC